>JAXCGZ010001070.1:0-12500 GCA_037179515.1 Halocaridina rubra
ATATATAGTGTTATGGTAGATTGTTGTCGGTTTCTATTATTATTTGAGTAGCATTAGCCACCAGGTTCAGGTTCATGTATATCTCTTGTGTAAAGGGCAAAAAGTGTGGGACTGAGGTTTGTTCCTTGGGGTACTCCGCCCTAAGATCAAATGGTGGGCTGAGTATTTCACTGATTTCTATCTGGGCCCTTCCGTCAGTTATAAAAACAGATTGAATTTTGATGGTTATTTCATGTAAGTGTAGTGATGCAATTTTATATCTAAGGGCATCCCTTTGGACCTTATCAAAGGTTGAGAACTCGTTCCTGTTTAAAACGCTACATTTCTGGTGGTGCTTTGAAACTGCAATATTTTTTGAAGAAAAGCGTTGGGGCCGTGGAAGTTTTCCTTCCCCTTCTGAAGCCGTGTTGAATGCTTGGTAAAAAGTTATTTGAGTCTAGATGTCTGCAGAATCTAGTGTTTAAATTTTTTTTTCGAATAACTTACACAGAACCTCAGTAAGGGATAGGTTTATAAATTTCAGATTAGCAGTAGATATTTTTAGGTTAAGGTATGAAAATAATTTTTGAGGCTTTAAACTTTTTTGGAAATAATCCAGCCGAGAGGAAAGTATTAAAGATGGGTAATAGTTTATCTATTGTAATTCTGGATAACTTAGTGAGTATAATATTAATAAAGGATGCTATGCATGGTGCATTATCATCAACAGGGGTTATAGTGTCGGTAAGTTATTGGAGGGTAACTGATTTGATAATAAAATTATCTATGCTTAATCTATTTAGGTAAACAGTCAGGTGAGGTTTAAAAAGGTCAGTATTATCAGTAAAATAGTTTGCTACTATTCTTTCATTAGCATGATCGTAATTTAGATTATCTCCATCATTATTATCATTGCTTGAAAGCTTGATGTATGTCCATCAAAGCAGTAGGTTGCCCATGGCGCTCGCCACCCATTTCAGTACTACAGCTGAAGGTTTTTTGGACTTAAATATAACTTTCTACTAAACTTTAATGTTAAGTCTTCCTTTAGTAGTGGTTCATATTCTATGTCTACATCAACACCGAATATTCTTTGATATTCGTTACACATATATAAGTCACAACCCTCCCTATCTCTGTTTCTCTTTATGCTTTCTTCGCTCTCTCGCTCTCTCTCTGACTGTCATTGTGGCCGGATTATTTTCATCAGACGACTGAGTGAGCTCTACAGTTATTGTTGGTTTCTGAGGCTTCTACAGCGTTGTTTGATTCCTCACCGTGCCGAGATTCATAGTAAGATACAGACGTCATTTTAGTGTCAACAGTGCTTTTTTTTTGACTTAGTTTGTAGTTTCGAGAAAAAGCTAGCTGTCAGTGGTTACACCCCCTTTGTTTGGCTGCCTCGGATTTGCGCATGCGCAGTACGACGTGGGTGACGTCATGGTCGCCTCCCTCTCTCGTTGACTTCTCTTCAAGCTAGTGTTGCCACCTCACCTGACATCATGGACTATTCGGGACCATCCTCCGTGGCGGGTATCGAGGCTGACATAGCCCTGTGTGACGAGGATGGCCAGGATATGCGGGATTGGCCTCCTCTTCCTCCCTGTAGACATCAGCCGCCGCCAGCTAGGGTTTTGTGCTCTCACCCTCATCCTCAACTTCTCAACTCTGCCTCCTCTAAACACCCCAAAGACCATGGGTCTGATTCCAGCAGTGCCTCAACGTCGCCTGCTGCCAAAATGCACAAGACAGAAAAGGATGCTGTTCCACTTGCAGCCATTGGCTGTCCCTTGCCTGCCCTCTTCCTCCTGCTGTACCTTTGTTGCCTCCTTCAGCTACCTCTTCATCACTCCAGTCAGCTGCACTCCCATTGCTCCCATCTACTGCCCCAGCTTTGCTCCCCAAGCAGATTATGTCAAGCTGGGCTTCCAAGAAAACCCCTCCAGTAAGTTCCTAACATACCTCGTTACCCTCTACCCTATTGCACTTGACCGTTCCCTTGCCAAGGAGCTACCAGGAGTGCACACTGCTCGGCGGTTCTTTCAGGACAGGGAGACTATCAACCGTATTGTCATCACCAGGAGTCTCCCTGAACCACCCCCACCAGTCATTGAGTTTTCCTTTCTCCCTTGCCTCCCTTCCTGTGAATTGTGCAGGATGAAGGACGAGCAGCCTTGGTGTTTTAAATGCTGGGGTTTTGGCCATATCTCACACTATTGTTCTGCTCCAGCCAGATGTGCGTGGTGTGCTGCTGGCTACGATACACCCTCCTGCCTGCACCGTATACCTGCCTCATCTGCTGCTGCCGCATCTTGTGATACTGCTTCGGGATCCACATCTCATCCTCCGCTAGACACTTCACAGTGGAAGTGTGTTAAGTGCAACATGCCTGGGGTCAACGTCTGGCATGGCTGTGCTAGACGGTCTCGTGCCACACCACCTGAGCACGCTCCACCATCCCCGCCACCACCCATTGCCGCACCTTCCTCTCTATGTCCTACTGACTCTGCTGACATCATTGCTCACCGTAAGGCTGTTGCTACCCTGGAGTCCCGCTGTACAGCTCTCACAGCTCGCTTTGATACCATAGGTGCCCGCATTGACAGTATGGTCACCCAGTAAGCTACAATGGAAAGGGCTCTTGCAAGTTTGGTCAAGTCTCATCATGTTGTTATCGACACCATCACGACTCCCTGACAAGCTTAATAAGGTCGCCTCCCACCTCGAGAAGTTGACTGATGCGCAGCCCAGGTCTTCTTTATCCCATGCTCCGTCTGACAGTGCCCTGCCCACTTCTGCCTTCCGCAAAAATAAGAATAAGATTTGCTAGTCGCATTCAATTTCATGCCATCTCTTGGAATTCCTTTGGAATTAGAAACTCTCCAAAACTCACCGCACTTAGAGCCTATGTTTATCGTCATCGTCCACAGGTTATTTTCATACAAGAGGCTTTTCCTGGTGGTGCTCCACCAGGGGAAGAGGCTCTTATGCTCACAGGGTATGTTTCATATGTGCATTATACCAGAAGAGGACTCATTACCTACATTCATTCCTCCATAAATCACATGCTCCTTGGTTCTTCTGCACAAGTTGATATGATCTTTCAGCTCTTTGAAATCACTGTTGGGAATGGTACTCTTCGATTGTGCAATGTCTATTGTGCCCCTGGTGTAATTAATCTACCAGCCCTTCCAATACCTACAGACAGTGGAATGATCTATATGGGGTATTTTAACGCCAGACACCCCGCCCTTGGTGACTCCTCTCCCACTCCCAATCGCGGTGGCAAGCATCTGCTCGACTACATCCGCCGCAACCGCCTCACGCGCTGGGATACTGATGGTGCCACACTCGCTCGTGGGGGTACTGTAGATCACATTCTCACAGCTGGCCTTTTGGTACCTAATGTCTCCTGCTCTTCTATCCCTTCCCTCTTTTCTGACCATGTTGCCCTTAGCCTGAAATACTCCATACTTCAGACTCCAGCTACCCTTGCCCATCACTGCACCCACATCTCTATCCTCCCAAATACTGCCCCACTTATATTTCCTTTATTTCTCACCTCCTTCCCACTTTTGATCTCCTTTCTCCGGACAGCTTATACAACTCCCTGGTGAATTCCACACTCGGTGTTACTGGAGCACTAGTCTTCCATCGAATTTCAGAAAAGACTTCACATTCAAGGATGTAGAGGAGCAGTGAATGCGGTGAGGCTCCTTGACAGAAAGTGCACCCCCTAATGACATTTTCCACTATTTGCCAGGTGCACCTATAACCAAGTCTCAGACGGTGCAAATTGGCTGCTGTGCTTCTGCAGTGGCTCTTGGGCAGGGTGCTGCTTAGGAGATTGGTGGTGGCTTTGTACCACCATGTGGAGGGAGAAAAGGGCGTCAGTGCACAAGTTGTGTCTGGATAGTAATAGGTTAAGGAGTGATCTGTAAGCTTTGGTTTTGATCTGCAGAGTCCCATATGGCAAGGATATATGAATCTCGCTCGGAGAGAGGCTTGTTTAGCAGCTTGGTCAGCTTCTTCATTTCCCTTGATGCCTACATGGCTGGGAATCCAAGGAAGAATGATGGTTTTTCCAATGCTGACTGCCCTGTGGTAAAGATGAAGAATGCTGGTAATAATTCACATATTATATTTGAGGAGTGGCTTCTTGATGGCCTGTAGGATGCCTTTAGAGTATAAGGGCATGGTCAGTTCCTTGCTGGGAGAGGAAACTAAGGGCATTGGCTATGGCAACCAGCTTAGCTTGGAGCGAGGAGCAGGGGTTCGACAGCCTCCAGGATTAAACATGATCTTTGGTGGTGAAGGCGCTGGTGAGGCTCCAGCTTCTTGACTGGCTAAGCCATCAGTGTAGATGATTTGGGAGTTTGGCCTGCTCCAGCTCTGAAATTTGTCATTGTATGTGTTTTTAAGGACAAGTAGATTAACTGAGCTTTTGGGGTTGTCTTGCAGCTCGATTTTTATGTCAAGCGGCTGGTTTTCCCATGGAGGAGGACATCGGTAGTCAGGGAGCAGAGTGTCTTGGAGCTAGGATGCCTTCCTTGACTGGTAATGCTTGCAGGCCGGCACAGACCTTGGCTGCCCAGGTTCTTGCAGGAAGGTCAGGTGGTGATTGAGGGCTGGCCAGAAGTCGAAGCCGACGAAGCAGGAACGATGATCCATGGTGGTTTTGGCCACTGAGAGGGTTAATATTTGTAGAGATTTAAGTTTAAATGGCATGAGGTTGGATTGCAGTTGGAGGTTTTCTCTCTTGGTCCACATTGGGGCTCCTAGCAAGGTTCACATGACATTATATTGTATTACCTCTATCTTGTCCCATTGTTGGTCTTTCAGTATCTAGAGGGTGGGACATGCATAGTCTGTGAGGCTTTGTATGACTTGCACATAGAAGGTTCTAAGGAGACTGAAGGATGCGCCATCAAAAAGGCCCGACATCTTTCAAAGGACTGTTTGGCCCAGTTTACATTTGTCACGCAAGTGTTGTATCTTGGGTCTGAAGGTTAGTCGGCTATCATTGTATACATCCAGGTAAGGGTGCTTGGTAACTCAGTCCACTGGCTCATTGCCTATGACTAGTCTATGTATCTGGTGTCCATTGGTGGATGAGGAGCGCCTTGGTTTTGAGGGTGTTTATCTTTAGTCCGAGGGAGATGGATGCTTTGTAAATCTTGGCAAGGAAGCGCTGGGTCTTGTTTGAATGCCTGTCACCTCTTGCGATGAGGGCAAAGTCGTCAGCATAATTGAAGATCTTAGCTTTAGGTAATAGCGTAATATCCATGATTTTCTCCATGAGACAGTTGAAGAGGAAGGGGCTGAGTATTTCACCTTCAGTGGTCCCATTTTCATAGATTTTATAGGTGGAATAATGCCCTTGAACTTTGACTCGATCGCTAAGGTTTTGTATACTCAGCTTGATCCAGGAGAGAAGGTTTCCTTTGATCTGCTTAACAACCAGAGCAGAGAGTATTGCCGGTACATTGGCAAGTTCAATGGCCTTTTCTGGATCAAGAAAAACGATGAATCCACGACGATCATCAATGAATGATAGCATGGAAGCTATGCATTCTGAGGTGCCTAGGCCTGGCTGGTAGGTGAATATATTTTCGTAGAAGGGAGGGTATTTCCAATGAAGTCTGTTAAGCACCAACTTTTCTGCCATTTGCTCAGGCAGCTTAAGAGGGAGATAGGGCTTGGGTTATCCAGATCTATTGGCTTAAGAATGGGGTGAATATCTGCCCTGTTTCATGAAGTTGGTTTGACTTTCTGAGAATATGTCTTGTAAATCAGAGAGAGTAGAGCAAGCTCCCCTTCAGGCCGCATATTCTGAATCATCGGGTACTTGATTCTGTCCACACCTGGGGCTGTGTTCTTGGAGCTTTTGCTCACTTTCTGCAGCTCAGTCAGAGTGAAGCGGGCATCTGCTTGATCTTCAGTGTTGATAGCCTCTTCTACTTTGGTGCAGAGTGTTTACATGAATAGTAGGGCATGTGTGAGTGTCGCAATTGGCAATAGTGATTGGTTTGAGCTATACATCAAAGTTGTGTAATCTCGCCATGGTTGTCTAATGTGTATGTGAATGGAGTGGTAAGGAAAGTAGATGAATGAGTATTAGACAGAGGCTTGGAAGTAGTAGGTGAGAATGGAAGGCTGTGAATAATACATCAATTGCTATTTGTGGATGACACAGCACTGGTGGCTAATACTGAGCATGAAATTAATAATTTGGTGACTGAGTTTGTTAGGATGTTTGAAAAAAGGAAGTTGCTGGTGAATATTGGTAAAAGTAGTGTTATGAGATGTACAAGGAGTGTTAATGTTGGCGGAATGAATGTATGAGTGAATGGGAAGTTGCTTGAAGAATTTGAAAGTTTTAAGTATCTGGGGTCACATATATCAAAAAATAGATGATTGGATGTAGAGGCAAGTCATAGAGTGAATGAAATGAGCAAATATCTAGATTGGCTGAAAAGAGTGATGATAGATAGGTATTTAGGAAGGAAAGCAAAGAGAATGATATATGAAGGTGTGATTGTTCCGACAGCATTGTATGGAGAAGAGCCTTAGAATGCCTGAGAGGATGAAAAGAACAAGTCGAATGTATTGGAGATAAGGTGTTTTGAGAAGCATGATTGGTGGGTCTAGAATAGATAGAGTAAGACTTGAGGAGATCAGGTAGAAAATGGGTGTTGAAGGAAAGCTGTTGAATAGGTTAAATCAGAGAGTATTGAGTTTGTTTGGACACATGAAAAGAACGAGTGATGAACGAATAGCGAAAAGACTGAAGAGTGCAAAAGTGGTTGGAGTTAGGCCAAGAGGAAGGCCTAGAATGAGATGAATGAATTTAGTGAAAAGGACATTGGATGCACACGGAATGTTAGTGAAGTAAGGAAGAGAGTGTGCAAGAGATAGGAATGAGTGGAGGAAGACTGAGTATAGATGACACAGACCAAAGGGATTTCTCTTACATGATAGCTCGGTGTACTTTGATGAACATATGTGACAGGCAGTTACCATGTGATGCAGAGGAGGGTAAACCAGCTGCGGCTGTCAGGCTTCACTGTAAAATATCTTTGCCCAACTACCTTGTGGGTGACCCAAGCAGAGTGGTAGGGGGGAAACGTAGCAATCCTTTATTCCCAAGGAGCTAAGGGAACTAGTTGAAGTATGTCTGGACTAATTTTGAATGTGTGGTCCTTGGCTCAACCACCCCCTTACAATGTGATGTGAGGTCATGTATATGTAAGTTTCAGAGATACATAAATGATTGTCTACTTGGGAATTGGCCCCTCAAGAGACTATTGGAGTCATTTCCTGTTTTTTTGTTTCCAAGTTCCTATATGAGAGAGAGATTACAAGAGATGAGGTGAAAAGGGCATTGTATGAAGCGAAAACAGGTAAAGCACCTGGAATTGATGGTGTGAGAGCAGAGATGTTGAAAGAAGGGGGTGTGACTGCTTTGGAGTGGTTAATGAGAGTGTTTAATATATGCTTTATATTGTCAATGGTGCCAGTGGAATGGGTGATTGCTTGTATAGCGCCCCTGTACAAAGGTAAGGGAGATGTGTATGAATGCAGTAATTTTAGGGGTATAAGTTTGTTGAGTGTGGTAGGAAAAGTGTATGGTAGGATACTGGTTAATAGGATTAGGGGTAAGACAGAAAATGTGATCGCGGAAGTGCAGAGTGGTTTTAGGAGAGGTAGAGGTTGTATAGATCAGATTTTTATAGTTAGGCAGTTATGTGAGAAATATTTAGCAATGGGTAAGGATGTGTATTTTGCATTTTTGGATCTGGAGAAAGTGTATGATAGAGTATATAGAGAGGCAATGTGGAATGTTTTGAGATTATATGGAATTAATGGTAAATTGTTGCATGCAGTGAAGAGTTTGTATGAGGGCAGTAGAGTTTGTGCTAGGGTAGCGAATGAAGTGAGTGAGTGGTTTCCAGTGAGTGTGGGACTAAGACAGGGATGTGTGATGTCACCATGTCTGTTCAGTTTGTATATTGATGGAGTTGTAAGAGAAGTGAATGAACAAGTGCGTGGTCGAGGTTTGAGAATGGTAGATGGGGATGAAAACGAGTGGGAGCTGAATCAGTTGCTGTTTGCAGATGATACTGTGGTGGTGGCAGATTGAGAGGAAATGCTGTGTCAGTTAGTGTCAGAATTTGGAATGGTGTGTGAGAGAATGAAGTTGCGAGTGAATGTGGGAAAGACTAAGGTTATGAGGTGAAAAAGAAGTGAGGATGGTGCTGGATTGAATGTTATGTTGAATGGAGAGACACTTGAGGAAGTTGATCAGTTTAAGTATTTAGGCTCTGTTATAGCTGCAAATGGTGGAGTGGAAGCAGATGTGTGTCACAGAGTAAATGAAGGATGTAAAGTGTTGGGTGCGTTGAAAGGAGTGATGAAGAATAGAGGGTTGGAAATGAATGTTAAGAAAGTTTTGTATGAGAAAGTGTTTGTGCCAACTGTGATGTATGGATCTTAGTTATGTGGTATGAAAGTAAGTAAGAGACGGAAACTAAATGTGTTTGAGATGAAATGCCTGAGGAGTATGATTGATGTATCTCGGTTGGATAGAGTTAGGAATGAAGTGGTGATAGCTAGAACGGGTGTGAGGAGAGAAATTGTAACCAGAGTAGACATTAATGTTCTGAGATGGTTTGGCCATGTGGAAAGGATGGATGATGAAAGAGTGCGACTACTGAAAAAGTTGATGAATGCGAGAGTTGATGGGAGAAATGCTAGAGGGAGGCCTAGGATTGGATGGATGGATGGAGTAAGGAGAGCCCTGAATGATAGGATGATGGATGTGAGGGAAGCAAGCTAGCGTGCTAGGAATAGGAATGAGTGGCGAGCGATTGTGACGCAGCTCTGATGGCCATATGCTGTTACCACGGGGCTGCATCTTACAGAGGTAGCCCTGTGGTAAGGGCAGTAGGAGGAGTTGGCAGTTGTGAAGCGACACAGGTTGTGGAAGAGCCAGGAGGATGGGCTGTGGCACTCCAGCAGTGCCATCTGAACGGTCGCTAGTTCCCTCGTCATTGCCCATAGAGCAAAGTAATCCTCTTATTGTTTTCTTTCTATGATGTTGGCTACCCCCCCAATTGGGGGAAACAGCCAAGGTAGATAGAATAGAAGTTCCTATATATCTTCCATGTCAGCAGGTTTTTCAGTTATTGTTGCAGTTGGGTCCGTAGCAAACGAAGTTGATGGAGTAACAAAGAATGCTTAGGTGGCAAAGTTTATCATTAGCTGAGGGCCTTCAGGCACATACTTAGGCAATCCAATAGCTTGGAAAGCTGTTAATAGGTAAATTTCATTAACACTCTTAAAATTTGCCAGGATGAGCAAATTATCAAACATCCTACTCGCGTTCCTGATCGTCACAAACATGCTGCAAACATTCTTGACCTATTTTTTACTTCTAACCCTTCAAACTACTCTTATTCTGTGCTTTCCCCTCTTGGTAAATCTGACCACTCCATGATCTCTGTCTCTTCCATTTTCGCTCCCCCACCACCAATCCCTCCTACTCAACGCCGTCTTTGGCACTTCGAGCGAACCCAATAAGAAAATTTGCGTAACTTTCTCTTTGACTTCACATGGGATGACTACTGCTTTCGGTCCCGCAACCCTGATCGGGTAGCTGTAAAAGTTGCCGAGATCATGACCGCGGGAATGGAGGCGTACATCCCCTTTTCTACAAAAACTTTCTCTCCCCCTAAACCTTGGTTTGACCGTGCCTGCTCCATGGCTATCCAGGCTAGGAATCAGGCTCACCGATCTTACCAAGCCTCTCCATCCGATTTAACATCGCTCTGCTTTTATTATAGCTAGGAATCGCTGTACAGCTCAGATTCGAAGGTCTAAGGCTTCCTTTATAAGAAGGAAAGTTGATGACCTTAACTCCTCTCCCAATAACAAATGCTTCTGGTCCTTAGCCAAAAACCTCTCCAAAAACTTTTGTAACTCAAGCTTTCCCCCTCTCATTCGTTCTGATGTTTCTATAGCTTGCTCTCCCACTGACAAAGCCACTCTCTTTGGCTCTCATTTTTCTGCCAACTCTTCTATCAACGATTCCAGTGCACCTGTTCCTCAGTCTTTTCCCCTCTCTAACCCAATGCCCTCCCTTATCCTTTCTTCACGCAAAGTTCATAAGGTTCTTCGCTCACTAAAGACAAACAAGGCATCTGGTCCCGATGGTATCCCTGCAAGGTTCCTTAAGGAGTTTGCAGATGAACTGGCTCCCGTGCTTTGCCGTCTTTTTCACCTCATTCTGGCAACCAGTATCTATCCTTCATCTTGGAAGCATGCTCTAGTTCAACCTGTTCCTTAGAAGGGTGACCGCTCTATTCCTTCTAACTACCGACCTATTGCTCTAACCTCCTCTATTGCTAAAGTTTTTGAAACTCTGCTCAATGCTCACTTCTTGAAACGCCTTGAATCTAACTTACTTATCTCCTATCTCCAGTACGGCTTCCGCAATGCAAGATCCACTGGTGATCTTCTGTCCTATCTTACTCATGTATGGTCATCTTCTCTGAGGAACTATGGGGAATCCTTTGTCATCGCCCTTGATATCTCTAAGGCAAAAGACAGAGTCTGGCACAAGGCTATGTTGGCCAAACTCCCTGCCTATGGCTTTACCCCTTCTTTCTGTTCTCTGATTTCCAGTTTTCTTACTGACCGTTCTATATCTGTAGTTGTTGATGGCGTGACATCTAGCCCTTTCTCTGTTTCCAGTGGTGTTCCACAGGGCTCTGTTCTTTCACCTACCCTTCCTTCTCTTCATCAATGATCTTCTACAATCCCCATCTTCCTCTCTTCTTCATGCCTTTGCCGATGATTCTACCCTCCACTTTTCCTCTGCCTTTTCTTTACAACCTTCATCTGTTACTCGTAATCAATCTTGTATCACTCTTTCTTGTACTCTTAACTCCGATTTGCAGAGAGTATCTGAATGGGGCACTCAAAATTTAGTTAAATTCAATGCCTCCAAGACACAGTTTCTGGCTATCTCTTTATCTTCTTCTCCTCCTGATAACCCTATTGTCTTCGAAACTAATGAAAATTACCCTCTTAACTCTATCAATATATTAGGAATCCATATAGCCTCTAACTTGTCTTGGAGGAATCACATAATATTTCTAAATCTGCATCCAAAAAATTGGGGGTTTTGTTTCGTTTTTGTTATTACTTTTCCTCATTGCAGTTACTTAAAATTTACAAAGGTCTTATCCACCCTTGCTTAGAATACTGCTCACACATCTGGGGTGCTTCTTCCTTTACTTATCTTCTTGATATGGTTGAATCTAAGGCAGTCAGACTCATTAATGATCCTTCTCTTACTTCTAACCTGGATTCTCTCTCTCTTCGCCGTAAGGTATCTTCCCTTTCGCTTTTCTATCGCTACTACTTCCATCGCTGCTCTGATGAGTTGCATCCCTCCTCCACTGCCGAGGCCGCGTAACACTCGCCAAGTGGCCTCATCTCACAGGTACTGTGTGGAGATTTGTAGCTCGCGGATTGGTCGGTGCAGCGACTGCTTCTTCCCATCTACCTCCAGACTCTGGAACTCTCTTCCTCCTTCTGTCTTTCCTAATTCTTATGACCTTTCATCCTTCAAAAAGCAGATCTATCGTCATCTCGGAGCCTAGTCCTCCATATCTCTGGGTCCTCTTTACATTGACTGTTTTTTTCTGTCTGTCATTTTCCTTTGTGTGACATTACCTCCTCTCTGCCTTGCCCTTAACCTTTTTCTTTTCCTTCGTCTTGGTATTTTCTCGTGCCTGGGCCTTTGTTGATGAGGGCAGTTTCTGCCTGTCCCTGTGTCACACTCTTAAAAAAAAAAATAATTTGGCCATATACCATGGTACTAATTATGATTCTGATCATCTCAACAGGTCTTATGGGATAATGGAGTTGGTCATTTGGCAGAATGTAAGTTTTGGTATGAGTTGTTACCACTGCTTCAGAGTAGAATAATGTAGGTTGCCTTTTGGTCTTTCTTATTTCAGCCAATTTTTCCTTTCTTATTTTCACTTTCAGGGGGAATGCAGCAGCTAGCGTGGAGTGTTCCCCTTAACACTTAATGCCTTTCTTGGTCTTTGTTTTGCATTTGTTTTCGTTCTAACTGTGACCAACTTCAAAGCCTTCTGAGCAAATAGTGATGTTACTAAAGCTGTCAATAGTGACATGGTCTAGGCTATAGCATTTAAAGCGATGTTCCAACTGTGACCAACTTCAGATAATTCTGAGCAACTAGTGATACTGTTAAAACAGTCAGTAGTGACATGGTCAAAGCTATAACATTTAAAGCAGATGAGCAAATGTTAATGTTTATGAGAAATCTTGTCTTCAACATCTCTAAGGTTTATTTTTGGTGTTAAAGAAGAGTATTTCCAGGTCTTTAATATTCTTTGCCATGATTTTGGTCTGGAGGCGTATTTTCAACATGCGCTTGGTATTAGGAACCCTTATTACTGGGTCTACGTTGGTGTTCTCATTTA
>JAXCGZ010001070.1:17500-22500 GCA_037179515.1 Halocaridina rubra
TATATATATATATATATATATATATATATATATATATATATATATATATATATATATATATATATATATATATATATATATATATATATATATACATATATCTATATATATATATATATATACATATATCTATATATATATATATATATAATATATATATATATATATATATATATATATATATATATATATATATATATATATATATATATATATACATATATATATATATATATATATATACATATATATATATATATATATATATATATATATATATATATATATATATATATATATATATATATATATATATATATATATATATATATATATATATATATATATATATATATATATATATATATATATATATATATATATATATATATATATATATATATATATATATATATATATATATATATATATATATATATATATATATATATATATATATATATATATATATATATATATATATATATATATATATATATATATATATATATGTATATATACATATATATATATATATATATATATATATATATATATATATATATATATATATATATATATATATATATATATATATATATATATATATATATATATATATATATATATATATATATATATATATATATATATATATATATATATATATATATATATATATATATATATATATATATATATATGTATATATATATATATATATATATATATATATATATATATATATATATATATATATATATATATATATATCAACCACCAGGCAGATACAAACTTTGTAATTATCCCCAAAGGAAAAGAAAAAGATTAAGGACAAGGCAGAGATGACGCAATGTCACACAGAGGAAATCGACAGACAGAAAAAACAGTTAAAGAGCCGAGGTCACAGAGATAAGGAGGAGTAGCTTCTTAAATGACGATAGATCTGCCTTTTGAAGGATGATAGATCATAAGAATTAGGAAAGACAGAAGGAGGAAGAGATGTCCAGAGTCTGGAGGTAGATGGGAAGAAGCAGTCGCTGCACCGACCAATCATCGAGCTACAGATCTCCACACAGTACCTGTAAGATGAGGCCGCTTGGCGAGTATTGCGTCTTTTTGGCAGTGGAGGAGGGATGCAACCCACCAACTAATGAGATCAGCGATGGGAGTGGTAGTGATAGAAAAGCGAAAGGGAAGATACCTCTCGGCGAGGAGAGAAAGAATTCAGATTAGAAGTATGAGATGGATCATTAATGAGTCTGACTGCCTTATATTCAAGCCTATGAAGGAGATAAGTATAAGAAGAAGCACCCCACATGTGTGAGCAGTATTCATCAGCAAACTCCTTAAGGAACCTTGCAGGGATTCCATTGGGACCAGATGCCTTGCTCATCTTTAGCGAGAGAAGAACCTTATGAACTTTGTGTGAAGAGAGGATAAGTGAGGACATAGGGCTAGAGAAGGGTAAAGATTGAGGGACAGTTGCACTGGAATCATTTATAAAAGAGTTGGCAAAAAATGAGAAGCAAAGAGAAGGGCTTTGTCAGTAGGAGAGCAAGCTATAGAACCACCAGAACGAATGAGAGGGGGAAAGCTTGATTTACAGAAGATTTTGGAGAGGACTAGTAGCATTTGTCAGTGGGAGAGGAGCTAAGGTCATCAACTTTCCCTATAACGTAAGCCTTAGACTTTCGAATCTAAGTAGTTCAGCTATTCTTTGCTACAATAAAAGCAGAGCGTGTTAAATTGGAAGGAGAGGCTTGTTAAGATAGGTGTGCTTAAATCCTGGCCTGGATAGCCATGGAGTAGGCACGGTTAAACAAAGGTTTACAGGGAGAGAAAGTTTTTGTAGGAGAGGGGAGGTACGCCTCCATTCCCGAGGTCATGATCTCGGCAACCTTAAGGGCTATCTGATCAGGGTTGCGAGACCGAGAGCATTATTCATCCCGGTGGAATTCAAAGAGGAAGTAACGTAAATTTTAATGTTTGGTACGCTCAAAGTGCCAAATGCGACGCTGAGTAGAAGTGATTGGTGGAGTGGGAGCAAAACTGGAAGAGATTGAGATCATAGAGTTGTCAGATTTACTAAGAGGGGAAAGCACAAAATAAGAGTAGTTTGAAGGGTTAGAAGTAAGAAATAGGTCAAGAGTGTTTGCTGTATGTTCATGATGATCAGGAACATGAGTAGGATCTTTGATAATTTGCTCCAGATCGTGAGTAATTGAGTAGGCAAGGGCCCAACGTCCTCCCACATCAGTGTGAGAAGAATTAAGCCACTCACTATGGTGTACATTAAAGTCTTCAATGTAGAAAACCTCGGCATGTGGGTGAGAAGATAGCAAGGACTAATGGCACAAGAACGAATATTCAAAGGAAGATACAAACTCCGTGGAGTTTGGAGAACAATAGCAGAGGCAAAGGAATATAGTGTTAGTGGAGAGATAGATATTTAGCCAGAGAACATCAAAGTCAGGAGATTAAAGTCTCATGAGCCTCGCAATAAGAGTGTTAGTGTTGCAGTTGGAACGGAAATGAGAATACAGATTATAGTGAGAGATTTGCAATGGGTTCGTGGATATAGTAAATGAACTCTACTGGCTAGTCCGTCAGTCCAAACGTATGAGTGCTAGTGTACAGTTTACCATATTACATCTACTTCCCAGCTGGGCTGCTTCCTCACATACACTACAAGAGTTACCAATTTGTTCATTCCCAATCAATTGCCAAGGTTGTTAGCATATATATATATATATATATATATATATATATATATATATATATATATATATATATATATATATATATATATATAATGTACATATTATGAGTGTGACACCAGCACAGGCAAAAAATTATCCTCATCAATAAAAGCCCTGGCACAAGAAAACATTAAGACGAAGGGAATAATATTTGGACAAGGCAGAGATGAAGTAATGGTATAAATTGGAAACGGACAGACAGAAGAAATAGTTAAAAATACTGACGACTTAGAGGTCTGGAAGTTTAAACCCTGAGATGACAATAGAACTGCATTTTAAAGAAAGACATGTCATAAGAATTTGGAAAGACAGAAGGAGGAGAGTCCCAGTGTCTGGAGGCAGGCGGGAAGAAGCAGTCGTTGCATCGATCATTATAATTATGAATAGGTGATGCAAATTTCTTGCATTTAAGGGTATCGCGAAAGGGTGGAGCTGTAACCTTCACATCGGAGGTAGGGAAACTATTTAGGAGCAGATATGCAGAAAAACATGGTGATATACACTATATCATTCTCTTTCTTTGCAGGTGTAGCGCATAATGGCATCTCCTACAGTGAATTTTGGTAAAATTGAAACACTGGTGGTCATAAAGGTCCTCTTTTTGCAAGGCAAAGGAGAGGCATAAATCAATGGCGAGATGAAAGAAGTCCTGAAAGATGAATGTCAATCATTCTCCACAGTGAAAATCTAGGTGTCAAGGTTTTGAACTGGTCATTTCTAGGTCATACTTGAATCTCACTCACGATGGCAAACTTCTACAAGCACAGAGGACAAAGCCGAAGCTGTGCATATCATGAGTCTTGAAGACTGCCGGATTTCAGATGAAGTAATTTATGAGACTCTGGGGATTTCATACAAAAGAGTTGGCTACATCATCCACAACCTTCTGGACATGAGAAATTTTTCGCCAAAATGGGTGCCAAAATGCCCGAACACAGATCAGAAGTATATGAGAGTGACGACATCAAAGACGAATTTAGACCGGATTGTAGCAGGATAGGCTGATGTTATGGCTCGTTTAGTTACCATGGATTAAACTTGGCTTCATCACTATAATCCCCTGAAGAAGCAGCAATTAATGGAGTAGCGGCACAGCGGTTCATCGAGTCCCAAAAAACATCGGACCCAGAAATTATTTGGAAAGATTCTGGCTTCAGTGTTCTGAGACAAAGGCGGAGTACTCCTCATATAATACCTGCCAAAGGATCGCACCATCAATGTATAATACAAAATGTCTCATTTGAAAGAACTGTGTGAAGCTTTGAAGCAGATACATATGCATATACACAAGCCTCATTCCCTCTTGTAAGGGGGGTGACCGAGCCAAGAAACGCACATTCGCCACGATACACAAACACCTCGACTACTCCTCTCAGCTCCTTGGGGATAAAGAATTGTCACATCCCCCCCCCCTTCCACCCTGCTTGGGTCACCCACAAAGTAGGCGGGCAAATAGTCCCATTCTTCTTCCACTCCTGCCTCCACTTTCTCTTCCACTACATTCCACACATTTCTCACACTAGCCTTATGCCCACAGTTTTTCTCTTTCTTATACAGTTCAGTCACTTTTAGCACCTCTATTCTTCTCTTACTTCTCCTCTTTCTCCACTTTTCTCTCACTCTACTTTTCACTAAATAATGGTCAGATATTCCACCACTAGCTCCTCTCAGTACATTCACCTCATGTACTCTTCAAATCACCCTCCTGTTCACCGCAGCATTATCTATTCATGCTTTGTCAACTAATCTTCCATTATTCACTCTGACCCATGTATATTTGTGCACATACTTGTTTATAAATAGAGTATTGGAAATCAGCATCTCACTCTCAATATACATTTATATCATTTTCTCTCCACTCTCATTCCTGCCACGTACTCCATACTTCCCAATTACAGCACCCTCTGGCTTATTCCCTACTCTATCATTTATATCTCTCATCAACACCACATTCACCTTCATTCCCAAGTCTTCCAAACATTCGTTCAATTTCATCCAAAATTCTTCTCTTCCTACCTCACTTCTTTCACTGCCAGGGCCAAAAGCACTCAGAAACGCCAATCTTCCACACACTTCTTCATCTCTTCACTTAATAACAGAGCCATTCCCTCTTTCCTCGCCCCCACTCAACTCCAGACACTCTACCTACCACTCTCCCATTTATCACCTCACCATTCCCTTTTATTTTAGTTTCGTTCAGTGCAAGTACATCTATCTTTCTCTCCACAAATTTACTCC
>JAXCGZ010001071.1:0-20000 GCA_037179515.1 Halocaridina rubra
TATATATATATATATATATATATATATATATATATATATATATATATATATATATATATATATATATATATATATATATATATATATATATATATAAATATACATATATAAAAACATGAATCATTTTTTTACCCCGACCGGGACTCGAACCTAGGACTTATGATTACTAAGTCAAGGCGCTACCACTACACCACAGAAGGTTAAAAGGAACCCAACCTTATAGCTTATATCTGCTATACTTAGGAATGAACGCATTCTAACTGAATGCCACTATGTTCATATTACAGATTCCCCAACCTCACTCGTGGCTTCATTTTAGCATTTAATTCAAATCCCAATCTCATTCGGGCCATGAAATAATCAGATAAGCACATTACATATGTGAAAACATGAATCATTTTTTTACCCCGACCTGGGACTCGAACCTACGACTTATGATTACTAAGTCAAGGCGCTACCGACTACACCACAGAAGCTTAAAAGGAATCCCAACCTTATAGCTTATATCTGCTATACTTAGGAATGAATCGCATTCTAACTGAATGCCACTATGTTCATATTACAGATTCCCCAACCTCACTCGTGGCTTCATTTTAGCATTTAATTCAAATCCCAATCTCATTCGGGCCATGAAATTATCAAATAAGCACATTACATATGTGAAAACATGAATCATTTTTTTACCCCGACCGGGACTCGAACCTAGGACTTATGATTACTAAGTCAAGGCGCTACCACTACACCACAGAAGGTTAAAAGGAACCCAACCTTATAGCTTATATCTGCTATACTTAGGAATGAACGCATTCTAACTGAATGCCACTATGTTCATATTACAGATTCCCCAACCTCACTCGTGGCTTCATTTTAGCATTTAATTCAAATCCCAATCTCATTCGGGCCATGAAATTATCAAATAAGCACATTACATATGTGAAAACATGAATCATTTTTTTACCCCGACCGGGACTCGAACCTAGGACTTATGATTACTAAGTCAAGGCGCTACCACTACACCACAGAAGGTTAAAAGGAACCCAACCTTATAGCTTATATCTGCTATACTTAGGAATGAACGCATTCTAACTGAATGCCACTATGTTCATATTACAGATTCCCCAACCTCACTCGTGGCTTCATTTTAGCATTTAATTCAAATCCCAATCTCATTCGGGCCATGAAATTATCAAATAAGCACATTACATATGTGAAAACATGAATCATTTTTTTTTTTTTTTTACCCCGACCGGGACTCGAACCTAGGACTTATGATTACTAAGTCAAGGCGCTACCACTACACCACAGAAGGTTAAAAGGAACCCAACCTTATAGCTTATATCTGCTATACTTAGGAATGAACGCATTCTAACTGAATGCCACTATGTTCATATTACAGATTCCCCAACCTCACTCGTGGCTTCATTTTAGCATTTAATTCAAATCCCAATCTCATTCGGGCCATGAAATTATCAAATAAGCACATTACATATGTGAAAACATGAATCATTTTTTTTTTTTTTTTTTACCCCGACCGGGACTCGAACCTAGGACTTATGATTACTAAGTCAAGGCGCTACCACTACACCAAAGAAGGTTAAAAGGAACCCAACCTTATAGCTTATATCTGCTATACTTAGGAATGAACGCATTCTAACTGAATGCCACTATGTTCATATTACAGATTCCCCAACCTCACTCGTGGCTTCATTTTAGCATTTAATTCAAATCCCAATCTCATTCGGGCCATGAAATTATCAAATAAGCACATTACATATGTGAAAACATGAATCATTTTTTTACCCCGACCGGGACTCGAACCTAGGACTTATGATTACTAAGTCAAGGCGCTACCACTACACCACAGAAGGTTAAAAGGAACCCAACCTTATAGCTTATATCTGCTATACTTAGGAATGAACGCATTCTAACTGAATGCCACTATGTTCATATTACAGATTCCCCAACCTCACTCGTGGCTTCATTTTAGCATTTAATTCAAATCCCAATCTCATTCGGGCCATGAAATTATATATATAGTGGTAGCGCCTTGACTTAGTAATCATAAGTCCTAGGTTCGAGTCCCGGTCGGGGTAAAAAAAAATGATTCATGTTTTCACATATGTAATGTGCTTATTTGATAATTTCATGGCCCGAATGAGATTGGGATTTGAATTAAATGCTAAAATGAAGCCACGAGTGAGGTTGGGGAATCTGTAATATGAACATAGTGGCATTCAGTTAGAATGCGTTCATTCCTAAGTATAGCAGATATAAGCTATAAGGTTGGGTTCCTTTTAACCTTCTGTGGTGTAGTGGTAGCGCCTTGACTTAGTAATCATAAGTCCTAGGTTCGAGTCCCGGTCGGGGTAAAAAAATGATTCATGTTTTCACATATGTAATGTGCTTATTTGATAATTTCATGGCCCGAATGAGATTGGGATTTGAATTAAATGCTAAAATGAAGCCACGAGTGAGGTTGGGGAATCTGTAATATGAACATAGTGGCATTCAGTTAGAATGCGTTCATTCCTAAGTATAGCAGATATAAGCTATAAGGTTGGGTTCCTTTTAACCTTCTGTGGTGTAGTGGTAGCGCCTTGACTTAGTAATCATAAGTCCTAGGTTCGAGTCCCGGTCGGGGTAAAAAAATGATTCATGTTTTCACATATGTAATGTGCTTATTTGATAATTTCATGGCCCGAATGAGATTGGGATTTGAATTAAATGCTAAAATGAAGCCACGAGTGAGGTTGGGGAATCTGTAATATGAACATAGTGGCATTCAGTTAGAATGCGTTCATTCCTAAGTATAGCAGATATAAGCTATAAGGTTGGGTTCCTTTTAACCTTCTGTGGTGTAGTGGTAGCGCCTTGACTTAGTAATCATAAGTCCTAGGTTCGAGTCCCGGTCGGGGTAAAAAAAAAATGATTCATGTTTTCACATATGTAATGTGCTTATTTGATAATTTCATGGCCCGAATGAGATTGGGATTTGAATTAAATGCTAAAATGAAGCCACGAGTGAGGTTGGGGAATCTGTAATATGAACATAGTGGCATTCAGTTAGAATGCGTTCATTCCTAAGTATAGCAGATATAAGCTATAAGGTTGGGTTCCTTTTAACCTTCTGTGGTGTAGTGGTAGCGCCTTGACTTAGTAATCATAAGTCCTAGGTTCGAGTCCCGGTCGGGGTAAAAAAATGATTCATGTTTTCACATATGTAATGTGCTTATTTGATAATTTCATGGCCCGAATGAGATTGGGATTTGAATTAAATGCTAAAATGAAGCCACGAGTGAGGTTGGGGAATCTGTAATATGAACATAGTGGCATTCAGTTAGAATGCGTTCATTCCTAAGTATAGCAGATATAAGCTATAAGGTTGGGTTCCTTTTAACCTTCTGTGGTGTAGTGGTAGCGCCTTGACTTAGTAATCATAAGTCCTAGGTTCGAGTCCCGGTCGGGGTAAAAAAATGATTCATGTTTTCACATATGTAATGTGCTTATTTGATAATTTCATGGCCCGAATGAGATTGGGATTTGAATTAAATGCTAAAATGAAGCCACGAGTGAGGTTGGGGAATCTGTAATATGAACATAGTGGCATTCAGTTAGAATGCGTTCATTCCTAAGTATAGCAGATATAAGCTATAAGGTTGGGTTCCTTTTAACCTTCTGTGGTGTAGTGGTAGCGCCTTGACTTAGTAATCATAAGTCCTAGGTTCGAGTCCCGGTCGGGGTAAAAAAATGATTCATGTTTTCACATATGTAATGTGCTTATTTGATAATTTCATGGCCCGAATGAGATTGGGATTTGAATTAAATGCTAAAATGAAGCCACGAGTGAGGTTGGGGAATCTGTAATATGAACATAGTGGCATTCAGTTAGAATGCGTTCATTCCTAAGTATAGCAGATATAAGCTATAAGGTTGGGTTCCTTTTAACCTTCTGTGGTGTAGTGGTAGCGCCTTGACTTAGTAATCATAAGTCCTAGGTTCGAGTCCCGGTCGGGGTAAAAAAATGATTCATGTTTTCACATATGTAATGTGCTTATTTGATAATTTCATGGCCCGAATGAGATTGGGATTTGAATTAAATGCTAAAATGAAGCCACGAGTGAGGTTGGGGAATCTGTAATATGAACATAGTGGCATTCAGTTAGAATGCGTTCATTCCTAAGTATAGCAGATATAAGCTATAAGGTTGGGTTCCTTTTAACCTTCTGTGGTGTAGTGGTAGCGCCTTGACTTAGTAATCATAAGTCCTAGGTTCGAGTCCCGGTCGGGGTAAAAAAAAAAATGATTCATGTTTTCACATATGTAATGTGCTTATTTGATAATTTCATGGCCCGAATGAGATTGGGATTTGAATTAAATGCTAAAATGAAGCCACGAGTGAGGTTGGGGAATCTGTAATATGAACATAGTGGCATTCAGTTAGAATGCGTTCATTCCTAAGTATAGCAGATATAAGCTATAAGGTTGGGTTCCTTTTAACCTTCTGTGGTGTAGTGGTAGCGCCTTGACTTAGTAATCATAAGTCCTAGGTTCGAGTCCCGGTCGGGGTAAAAAAAAAAAAAAAAAAAAAAAATGATTCATGTTTTCACATATGTAATGTGCTTATATATATATATATATATATATATATATATATATATATATATATATATATATATATATATATATATATATATATATATATATATATATATATATATATATATTTATTTATTTATATATATATATATATATATATATATATATATATATATATATATATATATATATATATATATATATATATATATATATATATATATATATATATATATATATATATATATATATATATATATATATATATATATATATATATATATATATATATATATATATATATATATATATATATATATATATATATATATATATATATATATATATATATATATATATATATATATATATATATATATATATATTAATATATATATATATATATATATATATATATATATATATATATATATATATATATATATATATATATATATATATATATATATATATATATATATATATATATATATATATATATATATATAAATATATATATATATATATATATATATATATATATATATATATTTATATATATATATATATATATATTTATATATATATATATATATATATATATATATATATATATATATATATATATATATATATATATATATATATATATATATATATATATATATATATATATATATATATATATATATATATATATATATATATATATATATATATATATATATATATATATATATATATATATATATATATATATATATATATATATATATATATATTCATATATATAAATATATATATATATATATATATATATATATATATATATATATATATATATATATATATATATATATATTATATATATTTATATATATATATATATATATATATATATATATATATATATATATATATATATATATATATATATATATATATATATATATATATATATATATGTTTGTGTGTGTGTGTGTGTGTGTGTACGTATATATATACCTATAGATAGACAGAGAGATAGACAGCTCTTTCCATTATGCAATACAGGAAGTGGAAAAGCTATTGAATTTTCTGCTACGTAACTTAAGAGAAAAAAAGAAAAAAATCATCTTTATGCAAAAAAAGTTATTTCGTTTTATTTTTCAATCGAGATAAAGAGACAAGAAACGTATTTGAATTTAATCTTTTCTTAAATAAACCAGAGAAAAGAACTCTTGTATGTATGTATTCTTTTCTTAAACCTACATCTACACAGAATATTCTGTGGTATCTGTTACACATCTCTTTTTATCCCTTCTCATGTAACGAAAAAGTACTCTTCTTTTTCCGGTATCACACTGATAAAAAAAAAATCATTAGAAAAAAGAACAAATAATTATAGTTTGTCTATCTAAAAAGAAAAAGAATTGAATCGTTTATTTTCCCAACATAATCCAGCCAAAAGGGACACAGCAGATATTTGTAGCCCAGAGAAAATTAAGAATCATACTTTTTTTTTCCTCCCAAGTAACCCAGAGAAAGAAAAGTATGAGCAAGAGCACTGTTTCCCAAACTCCGAACGCTCCAATCGCCTGCTGCCCAAACTGATGAAATTGATGACCTTTGGGACACGACGACCTCAAAAGGGTTGGATTATTAATTGATGCATTGCGTGGATGCTCAGCCCTCGTGGATCACAAACCATCCTACTATTTTGACCCTTCCAGTATCCATGAAATAGAGGTCAGAGTTGCTTATGACCACGTTAGTGGCATAGGCCTCGTTGGTTAGAGGAAGTAAAGTAGTACTCTGTCATTATCATGGCGATCGCTATCAGTTGGTCATTATTATCCTCATTAACATTATCATTAAGGTCCGTAGGAGTGAGTGGGCTATTTGCTAGCTCACAGACATGTCTGTTTACAGAGCATTTTATGCTTGTTACCTGACAGCTGTATCTATTTCCCCTTCACTTCGGCTTGTATTTACTCAGAAGTGTTGTCTTGCATCTATTAATTATTATATTTACGAGAACCATGACAGTTCTCATCCAAAAGGAGATGTTCTCTACATTCAGTGAATTTCTTCATTATAAAGACGGATATGGAATCAAGTATAGAAATAGAAAAAAAAAAACTATTGGCTTGAATATCTCGCTGCGATGGAATGAGAAGTGTAGAAATAGGAAGAAGAGTATTGGCTGTGGAAAAGGATATCTGGCTTTGAACAAACTATTCAGATAATCATTTGCACGCATACTAGTCTTTATTGCCATACTGAATATGTTATAAACCCGAATAATATCAATTATGAAGCAAAGTGTCTATAGCACAGTCCACTTGTAACAATGAATAACTGAAATAAAAGATCCTCCAGGTTGTAATTACAAAACCATACACATATGCGCACTTATAGCAGTTTAAAGAGGTCACATAGTTACTTCTAGTAAAACCTCTCTTAATAAAATTTGTACGTTTGGTACTATATACCATAATAAAGAAATGAATACCAAAAGAAATATATATTATATGAGAACATATCACACCTTAATTCAATATATAGAAAAACTAAGATTTTCAATCCAAGTGCTTACGAAAGCAAGTATATAAGAAAGTAAAGACTTTGGTAGTAATAATAATAATAATAATAATAATAATAATAATAATAATAATAATGATAATGATAATGGTGATAATAATAATAATAATAGTAATAATAATAATAATAATAATAATAATAATAATAATAATAATAATAATAATAATAATAATAATAATAATAATAATAATAATGATGATGATAATATTAATAATGATAATAATAATAATAATAATAATAATAATGATAATGATAATGGTGATAATAATAATAATAATAATAATAATAATAATAATAATAAAATAATAATAATAATAAAAATAATAATAATAATAATAATAATAATAATAATAATAATAATAATAATAATAATAATAATAATAATAATAATGATAATAATATTAATGATAATAATGATAATAATAATAATAATAATAATAATAATAATAATAATGATAATAATAATAATAATAATAATAATAATGACAATAATAATATGCAACTGAAATTAGAAGCTCAATATATGAACACCATGAAATCGATAATGAACTCTTGAAGAGAAATATAAAACTTATTTCGCGTTTTCTTGATAATACAATTAGTAAATATATATATATATATATATATATATATATATATATATATATATATATATATATATATATATATATATATATATATATATATATATATATATATATATATATATATACTGGTAGTTTTACCAGCCTTGTCCTTGAGCTCCTACTTTTTTCTAAAATATTTTCTTGGTGGCCGTTCCTGATGAGGGCAATTTTCTTTTGCCGGTCCCGATGTCAACTCATAAATGAGGTAATATACACACATGATCTAAAAAAAAATAAATAAATAAATAAGCCTAACTCCATTCTCATCATTTTTTTTTCTCATTTTTCTAATTTTGCCGTAAAACAACAAAAGCAAATAAAGTCGTCAGTTGTATGGCTAGGGAATGGGTATTCTCTTATACATTTATTTATAAGGCTTGGTGTAGTTTCCTAGCCCATTATTCTTATGATATTTTACTCGTTTAAAGTAATATTTTGTATTCCTCCCTCTCATTTATTAGCTGTATTTTCACTTTCGTCTTTGCCTCACTCTCGAAATTATTCCAGCTCTTCACCTCTTCCACTCATTCACTCTCTCCACCCGCCTTTCTGCCACACACTCCCCCCTAATCCCCATCTCCCCAGGGGTTCGAAACGGGGTAATAGAGTCGGGGAGAGGAGACAAAAGCGGGCACCCCAGGGGAGCTTGTTGCCTCCCCAGGATCACTGATGGCTCTGATAATGCACTGCCGCTCACTTACTCGTACATGGCTCTCTCTCTCTCTCTCTCTCTCTCTCTCTCTCTCTCTCTCTCTCTCTCTCTCTCTCTCTCTCTCTCTCTCTCTCTCTCTGAGTAATCTGCGATCTATGAACACACAGTGTTACATCTAGTAATCCACCTGTCTTTCATTCACAGTGTACGGTGCTTCAATTTTCAAAAATTATCTAAAAAGCCTTGAGATTGTTAAACTTTTTTTTTACATTCATAATGCTGGATTATCTTCAGCTAAAACTGAAGCTGGTCCTTATATATATATATATATATATATATATATATATATATATATATATATATATATATATATATATATATATATATATATATATATATATATATATATATATATATATATATATATATATATATATATATATATATATATATATATATATATAGATATAGATAAATAGATAGATATAGATATATAGATATATAGATATATATATATATATATATATATATATATATATATATATATATATATATATATATATATATATATATATATATATATATATATATATATATATATATATATATATATATATATCTTTTACTATAAGTTTGTCGTGTATATGTGTAAAAGTTTTGTCTACAACTAAATACAATCGTATAAGAAATAAACATCCATTATGCCTGAATCAATAACAATTGCGTATGTAAAAAATACATTAATAGGCTTATTAGTCGAGTCCCATAAGGGTAAATGTAGATTATCTTATTATTCCAGTAACTGCTCATAATGACATGTGCACACAGGTAATCTCTCAAATATGCTCATTTTTTATTGAAAGGAAAATATTTGGCATTAATAGCACCATAAAACTTAGATGGAGCAAGAATAGATAATCACTCTCAAGACAAAAGGAGAGACAAACTTTACCTGGGCACTTTTTAGGTTAGGTTAGGTTAGCTTATATAAATGCTGTATTTCATAATAAGGATTCAAAATTGAGATGGCTAATGGGCTGCAAGAGGGATTCATTTTACAAATGAAGAAGGGATTATCTCTGCTATGACATATTGATAAGTGTGTTTCTTTACTTGACGTAAACGCTTCTTTTCACCAGTATACATTCTCAACAGAGTAGGTTCTCGGTTTGCATAACAACTGTTTAGGTACTAATACTGCCCTTTCATTGATGTTTACTTATAGGGATTATATATGTATTTGTGTGCGTTTCTTATTTAGTATACCTTATATAGCGGAATATCAAACAGGTCATCAATTTCATGGCTATTTCCATGCAACATATATACTCAATAGGTTTCATAATGTCAAAAAGCACTAGTTACTACTTGTCAATATTTTCGTTTAATGTGCCAGTATTAGTCCCCATTATAGGGATGGATACGAAGAGAGTGTGGCTGAGGAATTACGCTGAATACTCTTCCTAACATCCCAAGGTGGGCTCGATCACGGGTCTGTCAACTTTCCAGTCGAGTAGTCTAACCACTCGGCTGCTTTGGTCTAAACTAGTACCTCTAATATGATGACTGACCTCGTTAAGCGAAGAAAAAGTATATATATGCACTTAAGGAAAAACGTGACAGGTATTAGAGAGTAAATTAAAATAACGACCGGGAGACGGGGAATTGCCAGCATAGGGATCTTTTCAGTGAGCAATATTAGGGAAATACACTGTCCTCTCTTTATATGAGGAAACTCAAGTCCGTAGATTTCAGCAATGCCCTTTGTGTGGACTTCGGAATTCTATTTAGATATCCTTGCAATGTTTATGGAATACTAAAAACACACATGATAAATGACAAATATTTATACACCTTTCCAGATAAGTCAAGGAGATTTTTATGAAAATACTATTGAGCTCTATACATGTTTTGCAGACAAAATGGTAAAATTATTATGCGATTTAATTCAGCTTGCAAGCAGATTTTAGATTAGAGAGAATACACAATACCATGCACTGCATTCAGTAATTATTCGAACCGAGCAAGAAAATAGTTTTAGAGAGTCCCTACTGTTACTTCTACTTGAGGACCATGAACTGGAGTGCTTATTTGAAAGACTCTTGTAATATTCTCAGTACACTGGACAAAAAACAGCAACTAGATAAAATAAAAGGAAAGTATATACAAAATCTCACTTACTATTTTGGACTGGATACACACAATAGACAGCTAAGTAACAAAAGAAAATAATAACTGACATTTACTGTTATGACAGCTACATTCAGCATATTTTAGAACCACCATTAATTCTAAAAATGACTGGCACTATCGTATATATTACTTGCCTGTAAAAGACAAAACAACAAGAACAAAAACAACTACAGCAAAACTGCATCACGGAGGGGACGGAAATTGACTAACTTTCACCGCAAGTTCGTCTTTATCATCGTCGTGATTAAAACAACAACTGCAACTGCAACTACAGCTACAACTACAGCTACAACTACAGCTACAACTACAGCTACAACTACAAGTAAAACTAGAACAACAACAACAACAACAACAACAACAACAACAACAACAACAACGACATAATCATAATCATACTGATAATCAATCATAATGAGTATGAGTATAAGTATGAGTATGAGTATGAGTATGAGTATGAGCATGAGTATGAGTATGAGAATGAGTATGAGTATGAGTATGAGTATGAGTATGAGTATGAGTATGAGAATGAGAATGAGAATGAGTATGAGTATGAGTATGAGTATGAGAATGAGAATGAGTATGAGTATGAGTATGAGAATGAGAATGAGAATGAGAATGATTATGATTATGATTATGATAATGATAATGATAATTATAATTATAATTATAATGATTATGATTATGATAATGATAATGACTATGATTATGATTATAATGATAATGATCATTGATCAATGATAATGATAATTATAATGATAATGATAATGATAATAATAATAATAATAATAATAATAATAATAATAATAATAATAATAATAATAATAATAATGATAATAATGATAATAATGATAATAATGATAATAATAATAATAATAATAATAATAATAATAATAATAATAATAATAATAATAATAATAATAATAATAATAATAATAATAAAAATAATAATAAGTATTTGCAGCATGAGTTATATGAGACTGGATCGCCAGTGACAAAGCAAATGGCAGACAAAAAAGGAAATTATTAGCAATAATGAGAGTTTCTCTATTTACATCACCACCATTCTTAAACGAGCCATAACAAGCAATTTCACACAGCGCACTCTATGTTAGCACATATCTCACATAATAATCTTCATAAGAGGAAACAAGCATGGAAAAGTCGCGGATAATAGCAAAATAACTCAAACTCACTTTTCGTAACACTTCATACTATTATTTTAAACACAATAATAAATATTTTTCCCTTATTTTTTTCATTTATTTATTGGTAGCTTTTCTTGTTTTTACATTAGGTCACTGTCTTTAACTGCCGGATACATTTCTTAACTCCAACTCTTCATTTTTACCAAGACTGATTTTTTTTTTCTTTTTCAAATATGATAACTGAATACACTTATTTTCCAAAGTCTGACCTTCTCCATTTCTCTGTTTTTTTTAATGCATCATTCGTCAGAAATGGAGTGACTGTGATACTGTCCGCATGATGGATGTTAGTATATACTCGTAAACAATCTATAAATATATTCAAATAGCAAAAGCACATATATTTCAGCCGTTATCGATCCTCTTTTTCAAATTGTTTCGTTATCTGTGACGGAAGTGTTAATTGCCACGTAATTGTCGCAAATATCGCATAATGACGTCTAATTGTACGCAACGTCAGCGGTATTACGAGCACGTAAAGAGGCATTTTGTTATCGCAAATTCTCATTTTCGACTTGCGTAAAGCGTAAAAGGCACATCGAAAATGGCTTCTCATTTATGGACGTAAAGTCTACGCAATGAAGTTAATTTCTTTCCACATGTGGTGGCTTGTTTGCCTTCGGTCATAATGTCATAATATCAACAACATTTTGTTAGATTTCTTTCCACATTTGATTGTTTAATTGGGACCGACGTAGCGTAAACTATAGAATGCTTGATTCGGGAGGTGATGGATCCGCGTTCGAGCCAACGGTGGGGCGATAGGGAGGGAATCCAGCCTAAATTCTCCAGCTTCAATCCATCTGTGTCCATCCCCAATGGAGAAACTAATAGTGACACATAAAATGTAAAAAAAAGGTGGATTAATTGCTTTTAATCATAATGTCATTACTACAATAAACATTTCGCTATGATTTTGTAAGTGCTAAAAATACTAATGAAGAGCTTTATTAAAATAGTTTATGAATTAAATATTAAACTTATACACAATCACATAATAATACCGAGCAATTTCGCCAACTTAAGATTAAAGAATATTATGAAAAGCACAGCTGACGTCTCTACCAGAAGCAGCGTTTTCCATCTTAATTATATGAACACGTACATACTCACACACATACTAACTTCAGATTTGAAAAATGAAAAAAAAATGAAGTCCCAAACTCCATAAAATGGGTCATAGCTAAAAGTAAATATCAAATCTCTGCCAGAAATAAAACACTTACACACACACACACACACACACACACACACACACACACACACACACACACACACACACACACACACACAAGGAGGTAACTGAGTACGGTCAAAGTAATAGCAACTGTAATTATTGTTGTTACAATTATCGGTAATTACTATGTCTTTTTAATCATTTCAATTGCTGTTGAAGTTTATTAGATTCCGGCAATGGAGCTTTGAATGCACAGTACATTCCATTTTTAAATCTAATTACTTTTAATAGCTCATCTATTAATTCATTTGCTTGCTAATGACTGCCTTAACTACTTAATATCTGTATTCCAGCTTTAGACGAAATAATATAAATAATGTGTTTATGGCACTTACTCTATTATTATTGCTATTGCTATCGCTAGCGTCATCGTTATTATTATTATTATTATTATTATTATTATTATTATTATTATTATTATTATTATTATTATTATTATTATTATTATTATTATTAATATTATTATTATTATTGATTTACTATTATTCTCTCTGGTTCTATATGCTGCCTCATATATGCAATTTTTTTTTTCATCTCCACGTTGTACTCAGTTATCTTTCTATTCGTTGTTTACTTGTAAAAGTATGTATATTTATGCTATTTCCTATTTTATATTAATTTTTCTGTATATTTGTCAGAGTATGACAACCTTTGGTTTCCTATCCCTTTACGTCGTTGTATATTTTATATTTATGTATCATTTAAGTTTGTAAACAGCAACCAATATACAAAGTGATGATGATGATGATGATGATGATGATAATGATGATGATGATGATGATGATGAAGTAGTAGTAGTAGTAGTAGTAGTAGTAGTAGTAGTAGTAGTAGTAGTAGTAGTAGTAGTAGTAGTAGTAGTAGTAGTAATTATTTACATCTTAATTTTTTTTTACTGGTAAGTGTATGCATATCATCTTTGTATTATTTAAGACTTTGTACCAACCAAAGAACAGGAAATATTTAATTTAATTTAAGTGTGATCTAAGGAGCTAAGAGGAGTGGTTGAGGTATGTGTGGATCGTGGTGAATGCGTTTTTTTTTTTTTCCAACCTCCTTCCAAGGGGCAATAGAGCCATGTGTATATGTATATCTAAGTAAGAGCCCTCAAAAGAGGGGGCTGTGCTTCAGGATAAGAATATGTTCTTAAGCCTTATGCGTGAGATCATGATGCTGGTTCCATAAATGGCCTGCCATATCCACTCGCTGGGTCGGAAGGGCCAAAGATGCGACAGCTCCTCGTCGTGACTAATATCTAGGAGACGTGAAATCGAGTTCTTTGGCATAGGAGACTCTTTCTCCATTTTATAACTCTCCTAAATATGAATAATATTTTTCTCTCATTTATATATAAATTCAACAGCACTCTTCATATAAAAAAAAAGTACCCAACAACCTAGAAGCACCTGCAAGATAAATATGAAAAAAAATAATTAATGATTAGCACAACGTACGTAAATGAATTAACAAGGGAGCGTCTTGCTCTGCAAAACATCATTAACCTTCTGGAAACAACACACGAAATCATAATAATCATAATTGCACAATAAATAAAGACGCTGCCTTAATATCAAATTATAAATAATTAACACGAAATTATAAATAATAACCCTCTGTAAATCATAGCTTAATCAGGTCAGATCGAAAATAATAACACTACACAAACAATTAACTCTCTCTATTACATATAGCCCATGGCCTCATACGTATTACAGTAATTTCCTACACAATAAATTATAGCGTCTTGATTAGGTTTACGACAATTTATAGGCCTACTTGTTGCTCTAATTTTGTTCCTAATATTCGTATACCGGATACAGTACGAATCTTTTTATGATAATAATAATAATAATAATAATAATAATAATAATAATAATAATAATAATAATAATAATAATAATAATAATAATAATAACAATAATAATAATAATAATAATAATAATAATAATGATAATGATAATGATAATGATAATAATAATAATAATAATAATAACAATAATAATAATAATAATAATAACAATAACAATAATAATAATAATAATAATAATAATAATAATAATAATAATAATAATAATAATAATAATAATAATAATAATAATAATAATAATAATAATAATAACAATAATAATAATAATAATAATAATAATAATAATAATAATAATAATAATAATAATAATAATAATAATAATAATAATAGTAATAGTAATAATATCAAGCTTTGCAACATATCCATAATATGAAAATTCGTATCAATACAATAAAGTCACATAAGACGTTCATTAAATATCTCCCGAAGTGACACACGGAGGACATAACCAGTGTACAATAAATACAAACATCCAGCAATACTGACATGATTATTATGAAACTTGAGGCACTCCTCTATTAACCCTCTCCCATGCACTCAGACAATAAATAGTCTTGGACTCCCATTTGTGGAGGGCAAAGATGGTTCAAATAACAAATAGTATATAGGATTATAACCCTTGATGGGTCCTTCTAACAATAACTGCCAACATTTCTGCCATTACACCTGCCAACACTAGGGATTTTAAGGCTTGGAATTGGAATGTGCCTGATATATACGAGACACGATTACAATACATCCCTACCTGAGATCCTACGAGGTTTTCACAAAGGAACCTCAGGGTCCCTGTGTTTGGCGGCACAGACCCCTGTAGCGTCCCCACTACAGACCCCCTGGGGTGTCCCTAAAAGTCCTTCCTAAGGTGTCCCTGGTGGCTTGTTATCGGCACCCCCGCGGTCCTGACGACAACCAACGATATACTGCGACGCCCCTGGTCGGCCAACACGCCCCCGATCGCGCCCATGGTGCTCGGCCAAAAGGAATATTTGTGGAAAACAGAATGAATTCTTCAATACCTCGTGGTCATTTTCAGACTATATTCAGATCCGTGGAAGACAAATAAGTAAATGCATTAAAATAAATAGATCGTTACATATGTCCATGTTAGAAATTCGTAATAACTATCGTATGGTTTTATAAAATCTTATATTATATACTTTTTAAAACAATATAATAAAATATTTATTTTGCCTTATAAGAAAATAGTTTTACATTTATAGTTTTTTTTTCCTATTAAAACTCCGTAAGTCCGCGGAATTTGATGCTTAATTAACAATAAAAATCATGCCATGATATATCTGGGGGACAATAAAGTATAAAAACATTATCTTAAGGATTATCAACTTAATACATTACACGAGGCTTCACATTTTGATACTTCAAGTAGAAGGCATTTTTTTGCATTTGCCGAATTATGTCACTATTAATGCCTATTCGAATAAGGATGAACACAGAAAGGTTGGAGCTGGGGAATGAAAGCTATTCACACCAAAATTAAAAGAATACAATTAATAATATGTATTTAATATCTTTCATTAATGTGTAGATAAATTGCAATATTATTGGTAGGTATAATATTTCTAAACACTGAGATATCCTTTAGTCTTACTCCAGCATCCCCCTCCCTTCCCATCCACGTATACTACACATATAGAAGAAGAGAAGAACTACTTATAAGGAGCATTTATTGGAGCGTAACTCCTCCACGTCCCCTTTTAAAGTAGGCTATTACACTTATCATCGAAGGGTCGATCTTAATGAATCAGCCATGTTTTCCTGATATTCTATGCCTACCATCTTACCTAAGGCGAAGTCTTTACAGTGCCATCCCTCAATAAAATACCGAGGATGAAAATAAAGTATAATCTAAGTACGAAATCAACCTTAATTAAACATCTTTAGCTTCTAGTTTCAATCCCTTGCTGAAGACAAGCGATTGCTCTTGGTAGGTCAAGTCGAGAAAATTCGCCGAGTCAAAAAGATTCTGACATCCTGAAATTCAGCTCTAATTTCAAGAGCTTTTATCACTGAATATGTATCACTAATTGCAAGTTAACAGCAAAATTATCATAAATCTAGATTCAGCAACACGAGGTAAATATATTATTGAATATTTTAAAATCTCTCCCATCGGCGAAGACTCCTGAGGAACGTGTTCAGCAAGAAGGTTGGCTTTGAAAGCTTCTCTTCATCTGTATGCAAGAGCGTCAAGTTAATGGCTTTGGGAGGGAAGTGTTTCATTTAGCCAGATACCAGTTTCATTAAGGGGATATCTGTTTCATTATTCATGGTTCGAATATCTACACATGATAGTGGTTAATGTTTTAATTGGCTATCCTGATAAGGCGGATGAGGTAGTATAAAATTAAGACTCGTTTCGGGAAAGAAGTAAAGTTGATGCTAAGGTGTTGCAATACTGCGAAGAATTCACCTGGAACAAGTATTCTTGGGGGTCAGTTCTCTTTCTCTTTACATTTTCTCAAGTAGGGTGTCCATTTCATAGCAGAAAATTTTGGAAATATTATGATCATAGCCGTCTATTTTTATAATTATATATAAATATCAATTTTCAAAAGTCATCCCGACAACAAATTGGTCCAAACAAAATCGTTCGAGTGGACAATATTTTGAAAATATCTTTCGAGTTTTTCAAAGACACTGGCATCATTCGAAATGAACGATAATATGATGGAATATAAATACCGAAACTTCAACCGCAGATTTTGGGCAAAACACGTTTGTCATTGTAGAGGTTTTAACATTCCATTCTTTGACACCAACTTTCTCGACATATTCCGAGGTCTGCTAAAATTCTACAGGGTTTAAATTTCGCTTTCACAAATTAAAAAAAAAATTCTTAGTTAAGTTTAACCAAATGTAAATATTATAAATTACCTGGCTGATTCCACTGTACTTTTTTGCAAAGAGAAAAGACGAGTGAGAGAAAAAAAACATGACAGGCATAAGTCAGAAACATAAATTGGTGATAATGCTGATGGCTATTTAATGGAAAGTTTGGAGACATGGTTGAGGCCTAAGTACTTTATGCTAATAGGTGTATAATGGAGGATGAAAAGGTGATCATTAAGATGGTCTCTTAATTACCTTTTCCAAAGCCTCTCTCTCTCTCTCTCTCTCTCTCTCTCTCTCTCTCTCTCTCTCTCTCTCTCTCTCTCTCTCTCTCTCTCTCTCTCTCGCACAGACATACACACACACACACACACACACACACACACACACACACACACTCAGTTGTTAACATGGCACGGGAGAAAAAATGTAGGATTTTGATTATGGGAGACTTTAATCATAAAGAGATAGATTGGATAAATCTTGACCCACACAGTGTGAGGACTCATTTGGGGCAAGATTCCTAGATTGCGTACAAGGGAATTTCCTACACCAACATGTAATGGAACCAACAAGAGCCAGGGGTGGGGATGAGCCATCACTACTTGATCTAGTGTTCACAGATAATGTGTTGGATATTGAAAATATTGAGTATGAACCACCAATTGGAAAGAGTGACCACTGTGTGTTGTTGATGGAGTATATCATTGAAGACATTCTTCCTGAGAGTAGAGGCACTGAGGACATGAGGAGGAACTATCCGAAAGGAGATTACATCAAAATGAATGAGCTTTTTGCAGTTATTGACTGGAGAACCTTATTTTACAACAAATCTGTACAAGAAATGTATGACATCTTTTGTGAGAAATATGGGAAGATAGTAGATTGCTGCATACCTGTCACCAAAGTAGGTGTAACTCATGCCAGAGAGAAATGGTTCGATAATGGGTGTAAAAGAGCTAAGGAGTGGAAAAGGCATAGGAGGAGAAAAAACATAAATGCCTGGCAAACCTACAAAAGAGCAAGAAATGACTACCTAAGTAAAAGGAGAGAGGCAGAGAGAGATTATGAGAGGGACATCACCAGGAAGGCTAAAGAAAATCCCAAGCTTTTCCACAGCTTTATCAGAGGAAAACTGAAGTAAAAGAACAGGTTTTAAGGCTAAAGAGAGCAGATGGAAGCATCACTGAGACGGACGAAGAGATCTGCAAAGAATTGAACAAGGAGTTTCAGTCAGTATTTACAGTAGAAAATACCCCACCCCCTCAGATTGCAGTGATAGAAGCTCAAGGGCCGGTATTAGAGAACATCAACCTTACAGCCACAGAGGTATGCAAAGCGCTGATGGATTTAGATGTTCATAAAGCTACAGGTCCTGATGACATATCCCCTCATGTGCTTAAAAAATGCGCAAACACAATATCAGTGGCACTAAGTATTATATTTAAGGAGTCACTGGAGTCGGGGGAGATTCCAAGATGCTGGAAACAAGCAAATGTGATACCTATCTTCAAAAAGGGAAGGAGGGATACGGCTCTGAACTATAGACCAGTTTCCTTGACCAGCATAGTTTGCAAACTTATGGAGAAACTACTAAGGAAACATATCTCTCTTCACTTGGAATCCTTCAACTTTTTGTCAGTGAGGCAACATGGCTTCAGAGAAGGAAGATCAACAGTAACAAACTTACTAGAATTTTATGATGAGGTAAGCCAAATCTTACAGGAAAGAGAGGGCTGGGCAGATTGCATATTCCTAGACTTCCAGAAAGCGTTTGACATTGTTCCACATGGGAGACTTATTAGGAAGCTGCAATCAATGGCTAGAATAGGTGGAAATGTCTTGGAATGGATAAAAACTTACTTAGAAGGAAGGGAACAGAGGGTTAGAGTAAGACACTCAGTGTCTGAATGGAGAAGAGTTAGTAGTGGAGTTCCACAGGGTTCAGTTTTAGGGCCACTTTTGTTCCTTGTATATGTAAATGACCTACCAGAGTCTGTAAATTCATTCATGAATATGTTTGCAGATGATGCAAAGATTGTGAAGAAAGTAAAAAACGAGAACAATGGTAGAGAACTTCAGGAGGATCTAAATAATCTGCATGAGTGGTCAGAAAAGTGGCTAATGAAATTCAATACCTCAAAATGTAAGGTAATGAGAATGGGTACAAGTGCAAGAAAGCCCAAGCTTGACT
>JAXCGZ010001072.1:2500-10000 GCA_037179515.1 Halocaridina rubra
TTTACTTAATTATGTGTTTAGTTATTTGTTAGATTATTTTGAGTTTTTTTTTTCATTAATAATATATTATTTGTTTATGTGGCTGTATCTTCATTTATTTCTTTAATTATTTTTTTTCTTTATGATTGATATATAGGGCAAGTTAAATATTCTTGTTCCGGTTTTACGTCACGGACTCCCTTTTCTACCAAGGGCTAGGACGGTTGTCTTTTTGCGAAGGACTGGTTTTGGCAGATGTAATCGTTACCCTGAGGGCATGCTCTTGCTAACCTCAGACCGTGACGGGGCGCGAACCCTCGACCTGACGCCTCAAAGTCGCGGACGTTACCTCCTGAGCCACGGTGACTACGGCAAGTTAAATATTCTTAATATTAAAAATTATTATTATTATTATTATTATTATTATTATTATTATTATTATTATTATTATTATTATTATTATTATCATAAGACATTTTTATTAACATATTTGCTGAATAAAGGAATCGATTTTCATGGAAAAGAGCAGATAATGAGTGTTTTAAGTAAATATAAGGTAAAAAAAATATTAATAAATACGACTTTAAGAAAATATAATTAAGATAACAGACTACGGTAGTGGTGAACAGGCAAAGAAAGAAAATCGTAAACGTTAATATAATAATAATAATAATAATAATAATAATAATAATAATAATAATAATAATAATAATAATAATAATAATAATAATAATAATAATAATAATAATTTTATATTAAAAGTATTTTACTTGCCCTATATTTCAGTCATTAAGAAAAAAAATACAATTAAAAAAAACAAATAATTTTATAAATAAATAAGACATTAAATAATACAAGAAATATTAAGAAAAAGAAAAATACACCAGAGTAGCGGTGAAAAGGCAAGGAAATAAAGGGAGAACATTAAGACCTCATAAAATAGCAATGTTTTGGGGGGGTTTTAGTGTAGTAGTTTAGTGTTGTTATTCCGTTAAGTGTTGGCGGTTAAATAGCGGATTAGCGAATCGGGAGACAGTCGTATAGGCATGATGGAATGATAGCAGAAAATGGACGAGAGACTATTCATCCACTCTCCCCCACACTTCCATAGCCATACTTGCATCGTCCACTCCCACACTCTTACATTCCCACTCAGAAACAACCATACCAATAACAGTATCCTGCAATCTTCCACATTCTTATTTCAAAACCAAGTATGTTCCACACACCCAGATCAGCACCATTATACTTCATACTTCCACACCTCCAAATTAACACCAGTATGCTCAAAACTTCACAACACGAGTTTTCTCCACATCTTCACATTACCTGATCAACACCAGAATTCCCCACACTTCCCAACTCCCAGATCAACGCTGGTATCCTCCACATTTCCACATCGATATCAACATCCTCCACACTTCCGCACTCTCAGATCAACACCCAAAAACTCCAACCTTCAACACTCCCAGATTAACACCAGTATGGCTCATGCTTCCACACTCCCAAATCAACACCAGAATCTTCCACACTCTGAGATCAACACCAGTATCTTCTCCACACCCCTACTGCACCATACCTATACCATTATCATCAACATTCCAACACTCCTCAGATCAACACCAGTAGTCTAAACGCTCCACTGCTCTTCACCAGTACCCTCCAAAATTCCACACCAAATGAGTATCCAACACACTCCTAGACTCCCGCACCCCCCATACACAAAAATCTCAGAACCCCCCACAAAAATCTCAGACCTTTACACATACATAAAAAAGCATTCCCAATATATTTTGAATCTTGTGTCTATCTTCCAGCCTCGTTTATATATCATAAAGTCTTTTTAGAGATTAATTTATTTTCTGGAATTTTGTACTCTTTAGAATGGAAAAATCCTTGTACACTGACAAATACTTAGTTATACACACACACACACACACACACACACACACACACACACACACACACACACACACACACACACACACACACACACACACACACACACACACACATATATATATATATATATATATATATATATATATATATATATATATATATATATTTCCAGTAATATACAAAATTTGATTATACGTTCATTTGAATGGATACACATGTTTATATAATCTTGTGTATATACATACATACATACATACATATACATACATACATACATACATACATACATACATACACACACATTTATACAAACAGAGCTTGCTCTTTTTATTTCTTCCTCTGAAATATTATTTTAACGGCTGAGAAGTTTCTGGTGAGCTGTTACTTTCTTTTCCGATGTGTCCTCGGAAGTACGCATGATTGGTCTTTGCCAGATCGTGCTTTTTAAGTTAAGATGTTCATTTATGTGCGTGAAAATGGTGTACAGTATGTAAGCGTCACGTCTTTGGGTTTTGATTTCGTGTAAGTTTTACCGATCTGTGACGATATGTGGACCTTACCGTATGGGATCGCAAAGTTCTTAATCTTTAGTTATCATTATTATTATTATTATTATTATTATTATTATTATTATTATTATTATTATTATTATTATTATTATTATTATTATTGCTTCATTGTTTCTCATGTCGAACAAATATTTTGGTGCAGATTTCTACAATAGAAATAATAATAATAATAATAATAATAATAATAATAATAATTATAATAATAATAATAATAATAATAATAATAATAATAATAATAATGAGAGAGAGAGAGAGAGAGAGAGAGAGAGAGAGAGAGAGAGAGAGAGAATAAAAACAAATCCATATATAGATATAGAATACTCGTTATCTCCACATATTGTATTTTTGAGATTCTTTACTGAAGTATAATCATGTTGAATAATGTTGTAACATTAGTGACTTTGCATAAAAATTATATTATGGAGGCTAACAGCTGACAGACTTTAAGTATTAATTCATATCATGTAACCATTAACACGCCCCAAGTAATTTTTGAGAATACTTACTACCCATCAGATATTTGAGTCCATTGGGCTTCCAGGAAAATGTGCAATTTACCTGGAAGAGATCTTGAGACTAAATATCTAAAAGTTTACTGCAATATGTATATCGCGTAAATTTGTATTTTGTGATAACTGGAATATTTAAAAATGGCTAACTGATTGATAGTTAGTTCTCACTACTAGTCTTCATGATGGTTTAAAATGTCATCAAATCTGCAGATTGTAGTAATTTCCTAAATATCAATAGAATTATGTCCACTTTAAGCAAAAAATGTGTATTCAGGTTGTCACTGTATGTTGTGTGTCATGGATTAAGGAAAAGCTAAGATCAGCTGTCGAATTCCTTCGAAGTCTTGATTTCAATTGTAATCATTTATGTACTAAAATTACAACCTTAGAGAAATAAAGTATTGATGTTTCTTAAGCTAAAAAAAAATCTTATAGAGTAAAATTAATGGCACATGGATCAGGAGAGGGAAGTTTGGAGATTCTTTATGAATAAATAAATTTCAAAATGTGCAATGACATGCCATATTTACCCAACTCAAATGTGTGGGTCAAGATGCATACAGTTGGTAAATTATCCACACGATTACCCACATTAAGTACCTTATTAGATGTGTTAAGATAAGAGAAAATTAAAATGTAATGTATATCAAGCAAGGATATTTAAAGTGAGTTTCCTTTTAAGCTACTCATTGGGTCAATGAACGAGGTGCCTTCATAGCTTGGCCAGAAAGAAAAGAGCATGAAAGCCACATATGGAAACAATGAGTTTCCAGGAATGTGTAGAAAACAAGAAGTCTTAATAGAAGTGAAGTGAATATTGCTGAATGAAGGGCAATCATAACTTGGTCAGGAAAATAAGAATACGTAAAGCAAACTACGTCTGGAAAAATGAGTTTCCAGTAATTTGTAAGAAACAGGAGGTCTAAATAGAAGAGAAGTGAGTGTTGCTGGAAGAGAGGCAAGTGAGAGTGATAAAAAAAGGTGTTGCACCTAAACAAGAGAGCAAAGGATACAGATAGAGCTCTGCCTTTGAACAAAGGTGAGAAGAGAGTAAATAGCCAGCCACGACAAGCAGACACAATGATATAGTTTTCCATAGTGTCTTGTTCATGATTATCAGTGTTTCCAAGCGTTTTATCTCTCTCATCTTGCCAAGTGATATGTACACCATCTTTCTTTTCATCTTTTTCTTTATATTCGGTCTGGTTTTTATATATATCTTTTATATAACGTATAACAGACAGAACAATGACAATGAAAACTATAGAGTTGGTGGTAACATGATGACATGGCAAGAGAGCTGGAAATAACATATAAATGAAAAATAATGGCATTACATACAATTCTTATACTTTGATTTACACTTTTATTGTAATATTCTGCTTGTGTATTGTTTTTTTATGGAGATTCAGTTTGTTATACATGCTGTAAAAGTATATTGTGTAATAATATACTTAAAACAAAAACTGTTTTATGCAAAAAAATCTATTGTCAAAGCTTGTTATCTTGCTTAAAGTCCTTCATCTTATGCAAGAAGAGAAAGTTTTATTCTTATATTTGCGATATTATTCTATTTACACAAGAAAATTTCTCTCATTTTTCAAGGACGATTCTCCTCTCATGTTATTCACATATTTTTTCCTTTTTTTTTATTTCCTGTGATTATTTCCTTTTCACCGGTACATATAACAATAAAAGGTATTTCCTTTGAGGTTATACACAAAGACGTGACTTATATAATCATACTCGACCTTAATTACAGATCTTGATTCATATTTTTCTTTTATTTCTAACTAGTATTATTTACTAATACTAGCACCCTCGCTCGAGACTCCCGCAGGACGATAGGAATGTGACATCGAGTCTTAATTCCCCAGTCACACTCTCTGAAGAAGCATTTGTCGGATTGATCCCACTGACAGGCTGAAAAGCCTACCTGGAAGCGTAAACTCTAGTATTATTTACGGAGGTTAAGCCATGAAACACCTCTCAGGTAATACAATCATATCCTCTGTCTGTTTAATTAATCAATAATAAATTTGTACATTACGATGCTTAGATTTTGATATTTACGTTGAATCAGTCCAATATAAGAGAAAAACACCTTCTCTAATCTTACTACCTATAAAAGACTTATTCGTCACTATTATTCCCCATTTCATTGTAGGGCGAAAGACAGGCTAGAGCTGGGTATGTAAGGCTAGATGTTCTTCCTAACGCCCTGCTGTATGCTTCATCGAGGGTCTGTCACCTCCCGAGTCGAGGGTTCATACCACGCAGTCCCACGCTACCGCTCAAAAGATACGTTTGTCAGATTCCCTCCTTCCTTCCAGGCCTTCGCTTTTCATTCATGGTTTTCAGTGGAAAACACGATGAGACGCAGACGTTGCTTCTTTTTTTTCTTTTCATTTTTTCTCGATCATACCTTATCGTACTCGCCTATTTTCTTTTCATTTACCGGTTATAACTGGATGAAGTCGTCTACTCGCAATCTATTTTTTTCAATTTTTTTAATGGCTACCTGATACGCTTTTACAATATATTCTCATGCCTGCGCTTATGATGCAACCGCTTGGATGACGGCATGCAATATCTGTTTGTTTACTCATTATACCTTGTGCCTTGGCAGGGGTCAAAAATCTACAGAAGCCATTTTTTTTTTTTTTTTATGATTTTGACACCAGGACGGGCCAAAAAAGATTATAAAATAAAACAGCCCTCATCGGGCCTGGGCACGAAGAATACATAAAGTAAAGAGAAACAGAGATGGAGAGTGTAATGACTTGTCAGAGGTGAAGGGATAATAAAAGATGTGTGATGAATATCCAAGAATATTCAGTGTAGCTGTAGGCATAGAAAAAGAACCGTAATTGAAGGAAGACTTAACATCGAACTGTCCTGGACAGACCTATTTAAGTTCACAAAACCTTCAGCTGTAGTTTTTACTTTACTTCCAACATCTCTCGACATAACGAGTGTTATTTTCACTTTTCATGCTCGAACTCGGGTCCTTTAGCATGAAATATCAAAACTTTATCTCATTCATCAATTGCATCCATAAATCCATTATATATATATATATATATATATATATATATATATATATATATATATATATATATATATATATATATATATATATATATATATGGCAAGGAAGCCCATCAGTGAAACAACACACAAATAAAATAACGCTATATTTCGGGTCCTAAATAGACCCCTTCTCAAGCAAAAGTTAGGACCCGAAATATAGCGTTATTTTTTCTGTGTTCCTTCACTGATGGGCTCCCTTACCATTTAGTCTGTATGATAACAGTTTGTACTTACTCATATATATATATATATATATATATATATATATATATATATATATATATATATATATATATATATATATATATATATATAAGTGTGTGTATCTGTGTGTATTTGCGCGTGTGTATGTGAATGTGTATGTGAGTGTGCGTGTTACACTTGTAAAGGCTACACATTACCTGCAAACGAGCATCCATATATATAAAATAGATTAATAATATTCAGTATTGAAAGAGATAGTTAAAACTACGCGTCTCACTGGATGCTGAAAATGGCAATAACTTCCATGAAGCGAGAGAGATACAAGATTGATAAATATTGATTGGTTAAGTGTAGTATTAAATGGAGGAGAGGGGTGTGCTTTCTCTTATATGGGTCATACTGTAACTCTACATACTGGTTACATCAAGGACTCTTGACAAATGAATATATTATTATCATCATCATCATCATCATCATCATCATCATCATCATCATCATCATCATCATCATCATCATCATCATCATCATCATCATCATCATCATTATTATTATTACCATTATTATTGTTATTAATATTATTATTATTATTATTATTATTATTATTATTATTCTAATAATAATAATAATTATTATTATTATTGCTACTACTACTACTACTACTACTACTACTGGACTTAATGGACTTAGCATTTTTTACTAAATTAAATAGAAGAAATAACAGTACTATATTATAGTCAAAGAACAAAAAAAAAAAAACATGCAATATATTAGAAGCTTCAGAGTTGAAAAAAATAATAGAAATAAAAACAATTATTTTCCATTACCAGCTATTACTGCGCGTGACAACTTCGGAAAACAAGTAATTAAATTTTGCTTTGGGCTAAAAAAATAGATAAATCAGGCCCTCGGGTCTTTGTGTGGTGGGTGGGGGGAAGGTGTATAGTATGTGAAAGGGGGATAAAATATATGGTAGGGGTATAGACGGAAGAAGGGGGGGTTATCAATGTACAGGAGGCGGTAAAGTTAAAGGAGAGGGTAAAAGAGTTGATGTTAAAAGTACACAAAGAATTTAAGAAAGGACAGGCATGGATTAAGGAGTGCAGTGGGCAAAAGTTGCAAAGAGAAGAGATGTACTTTGATTGTTTTTTTCTGTCTGTCGTTTTCCTTTATGTGACATTACCCCATCTCTGCCTTGCCCTTAACCTTTTTCTTTTCCTTCGTCTTGGTATTTTCTCGTGCCC
>JAXCGZ010001072.1:15000-28327 GCA_037179515.1 Halocaridina rubra
TATTATTGTCCGATATAAGGAAACCATGCTTCATATATACCATGTAGAAAAAGGCAGCATATACAGAACTCTTTCATCGAGGCTCTCTTAACCATTTAATAACCAACAACTAATAGTATATTCATCATCATCTTCGCCTCCAGCGCCGTGTGACGCAAAGGACCTCAATAGTATATTAGCTGAACAAATATCCATAGAAACATATGTAACAAAACAAGCTTCAAAAGACACATTTATTTTTCCATTTCAATTTATAGGAAGCCATGCTATGGGTAATCAACACAAAAGAAGAGACCACTAGAAAAAAAAAAAAAATCAGACAAAAATTTTGTCCATTGAGGTGAAAACGCTCTTTTTCCAAAACTGATCGTGTTCTATACGTATTTGTAGTCTTGATACAAATAGCCTCTGATGCATTTTTGGACCAATTGAAAATTCTCATGTCATGTAGTTATTCAGTGTTGTCTCCGTGGCAATATGGTAGCGTCCGCGACTCTGAGGCGGCAGGTCGAGAGTTCGCACCCCGCCACGGACTGAGATAAGTAAGGGCATACACTCAAGGAAACGATTACATCTGCTAAAAAAGTCCTTCGCAAGAAGGCAACCGCCCTAGCCCTTAGTAGAAAGGGAGTTCGTGACGTAAAAACCGAATCATGTAGTTATACAGTACTTACATAGGCGAAAAAGTTTATTTCTTCTTCTTTAGATCTGATCAAAGTTCCAATGATAGGAGCACGCACAAACACCAGATAAATACAAACCAACTTTACAGTGAAGAATCTTAAGAAGCGATACTAATCTAAACAAAATTATGATGGAAATCATCAGACCTTTTCTAATTTACTGTACAGTACATTAATCCTCATTTCAAATGTTATTCTTTTTATCCATGATGAGAGAGCCCTCTACCTCCAAGATGTTTAATTCATGGGAAATTGGTGTAACGGTTATTTCAGCTGTTATTCCTGTTATTTTTACAGTTATGAATAGGATGGAGATAACTTATTCGCCGTTATTTTAATGGAAGGGGAAAAAAGTCATTATTATTTCCAGTGGGTGTAGCAGAAGGAGGTTTTGTGATCAGTGTACTGTCCCCTCTGTCAATCTGTTCACCACCATATGTTAAATATTAAGTTTTTTTTTTTATGAAATGTGTATGAAAGATCAGCCCCTAGGGGGTAAGCCAGTTCATTACGGTGTGTGTCCCAAGCCCGGATAAATGGAGAGGGTTGAGTTTAGAAAAGATATCAGGCCGTAAAACTTCCAGGTAATGCCATATTTCTAATAGAGCTAGTGAAAAACAGCAACTATATGAATATGGGAAAAGCTGCTGACAAAGAAGATCAATGAAATAGCAGTGAAACCAGTCTCGTTGATCTATGGATGAATCATCAGAAAATCTAAGCGATAATAATAATAATAATAATAATAATAATAATAATAATAATAATAATAATAATAATAATAATGATAATGATAATGATAATAATAATGATAATGGTAATGATAATGATGATGATAAAGAAGAAGAAGAAGAAGAAGAAGAAGAAGAAGAAGAAGAAGAAGAAGAAGAAGAAGAAGAAGAAGAAGAAGAAAGAAGAAGATTCGAATTCATAAAAGATATCTTCACCAGAACTGCGTAGCGATACAAATGACGTACTAATAGTATCCATCGTGATAAACTTGACGGTTAACTTTGCGTGGAAAATGCGTACTTATCTAGATGTGTGAGGCCACTAGTGCGACAGTGCCATCATAAATTCCAATAAGTTACACCCATAAATTTATAGTCTTTAGCATTTATTCTTATAATCTTATTCATTAAAGGTACTTTATGAACGTTCATTTTTCTTAAATATTATACGAGCAAACAGTGTGTGTGTGTGTGTGTGTGTGTGTGTGTGTGTGTGTGTGTGTGTGTGTGTGTGTGTGTGTGTGTGTGTGTGTGTGTGTGTGTAAATTATTTTGTATTCGAGGTGACCCATACTTGCTACTTACACTTAACCATGAATCCTGATAATCATCTTTGGTATAATTTTAAACGTAAATCACGTATATTTTCAAGCACAAAAATACCAACGGTAAATTATGTAATGACAGTAAAGAAACATGAACATGTATGATTGATAATAATGTATTATAACTGTGTGAGATTTTTATGTCATAGAAGAACACTGAAGATATTCTATCTCTCTATTTAATAGACGAATGTAGCTGATATGAAGTAATGTTTACATATTCTAGATGTTCATAGGTCGAATATAGAGTATATGCACTCACACAGATACACACACATATACAAACACACAGACACACATACGTATGATTATTTTGAAAGCGAAGAGAAAAACAAGAAAACAGTGGAGTACCGCGCTTACGAGTATATGTATCTACTCATCTTCGAGGTTATCGTTGAAGATGAGTATATGAATATAGTCAAGTGTTTTCATGAAATAGTTTTAAACACACATACACACACACACACACACACACACACACACACACACACACACACACATATATATATATATATATATATATATATATATATATATATATATATATATATATATATATATATATATATATATATATATATATATATATATACTGTCCTATCTTCCGGTATGTTGAAGTATGTTTATGTCTGCTTATTGTACCTTGGAGGTAACTGGAGGTTAGAGGCACATATATATAAGAATATAGATGCGCCAACGATTGCATCTTTGTTTATGACTCATGGGGTGGTAGGGGGTTATGGGGGATGATGGAGGGGAAGAAGGGGGATAGAGAGAATGATAACGGTGCTTTATGGTAGTTACGGCATCTTCCAGCATATATTGTTTCCCTCCTGTTTTCCTTTACCTGTTTCCTCTCCAACCCTGCTCTTACCCGTTTGTTTCCTTAATTTTTTCTCCTGTTTCGATTTTTTTGTTTCCTCTCTAAACCAACCTTTTCCCTGTGTTTCCTTATTTTTCCCCTGTTTCCATTTTTAGTTATGTAATCAATTGGTTTATTGCTTCATCTCATTACCAGTTTCCTCCCTAATCATACGTTTTTCCAACGTATTTCCTTCATTTTTGTAGTGTTTCCATTTTTCTCATATGCAGTATAACTTAGTTTATTACCTCGTCTTTTTTCCAATTTGCTCTCTAATTCTACTTCTTTCCATCTGATTCCCTGAGTTTTCCTCCTTTTTTTTTATTATTATTGCTTTATTGCCTCGACTTATTGCCAGTTTCCCATCTAACCTGACCATTTACTATGAGTTTCCTTGATATTTTTTTTCTCGTTTCCAATTTTTCATAAATATCGTCAGTTGGTTTATTACCAATTTCATCTTCAACCTTTTCTCTCTCCATCTGTTCTGTTTCCTTGAATTTTTCCCTCTTTTGCATTTCTTTTTTATTTTATCAGCTGCTTTATTGCATTGAATTTCTTTTCCCATTTCATTATTGATTACAAGTCGTTTTAGAATCATGATGATTTGCAACAATGTCATTGTAACTTTATCTTTTTTTTTTCTGACGGTGGCAAGATGAAGTGTCATCATTACCCCACGTGTGAACTAACTGCTTTTGTTTTGTTGTTCTTCCTGTTCTCTGAACTTGTTCAATTTGCTCTCTTCTACATATTTATATTTACATATCTCAATGATAATCATCATTTAGCTGGATTATAAATTATCTGTCTACTTTTATTCTTAATCTTTAGTTAACTGGTTTATTATCCATATGAGTACTTCTAATCTTATTTTTTTCTTCTTCTGTGTACTTGATTATAATTCATCTGTCTACTTCTGTTCTTATATTTGTCTTTAGGAACAGTTGTTGTTGTTTTTTTTTTAACTCAAGCTACCTCCTCTTCTTTTATGGCTCTTCTACCTGCGTTGCCTCTGTAAATCTGTATTTAGCGTGCGTTTCCTTATTCTTTCTTCCTATTTATTTTCTCATCTTTTTCCGATATATAAGTTTCACTCAAAATAGGGCGGTGGAAGCTCAGTGGCAGAGTGCGCAATCTGGGAAGTGATGAGCCTGGTCATAACAAGTTTGGTCTTGCCGCATAAAGCTTTAGTCCCTCAGTTCCAACCTGTCATGGTCCACCCCATGCGAATGTAATTATTCTTTGAAAAAGCTCAAGTGTTCTCTCGCTTCTATTAAATGCAACTCATAATATGGCGACTGTCCAGTGACATATGGTACAATGATGACGCCTCTTTTTCGTCAGCTTTTCCCACGTTCAAATAGCATGGCTATTTTTCAGTAGCCTCTCGGAGAGTAGATCTGATTTTGCCTGGAAGTTTTATGACTTTGAGTCTTTCCTAACACAAACGCTCTCAATTCATTCCGGCATGAGACCGACCCAAAGTTGAGTAGTGGCTCTCCGATGTAATCCTTTGGCCATAAGGTAGAAAGCTATCAAGATTATATGTAGTCAATAAACGATCAGGTAGTTGTTTTAAAGTTAGGGCATCTCCGAAGTTATCCCTCATCTATAAGGTTGATAACCAGAACATTATCAACAGGTAATTAATGAGGGAGCATGCGGCTGGCTTACAAGTGAAGCCTCTTCGATGTAATCCATTATGCATATGTTGGAATACTGGAACAGACTACCAACATATAATCAAGAAATGAGCAGAAGTTTGTTTTAGAGATATGATCTCTTCGAAGTAATCCCTCACCCATAAGGTGGAAAACAATAAAAGGTTGTCATCAGGTAATCAAGTAACAAGAAAGAAGTTTTTGTAGGAGTAGGGTCCTATTCGCTGTAATCCCTCACCTATAACATGGGTAAGTATAGCACATAATCACCAGATAATCAATTAGCAAGTGGGTAGTTGTCTCAGAGATAGGGCCTCTGCGATGTAATCCCTCATCCTTAAGGTGGAACAATATAACAGGTAGCTATCAACAGGTGTTCTTCCCTGATATTTATTGCAACCTTAACGGTGGCAGATTGTCCAATTCCATTTACTACACAAGTTCCAACGATGACACCAAATATAATGTCCTGCAGCTGTTGAGAAACGCATCAACTATTCGGCTTCAAAGGAGGGTCTCTCCTAAGTAATTCATCATTCATGAAGTGGAATAAATAAAACTGCTTAACAATATATATATTTTTACCTTTGATAACGAGTGTCGCCATTATATATATATATATATATATATATATATATATATATATATATATATATATATATATATATATATATATATATATATATTTATATATATACATATATATATATATATATATATATATATATATATATATATATATATATATATATATATATATATATATATATATATATATATATATATATATATATATATATATATATATATATATATATATATATATATATATATATATATATATATATATATATATATATAACTGGAATTGCATAGACAAATATCATGAGGTAATTCTCTCTCTCACTCTCTCTCTCTCTCTCTCTCCTCTCTCTCTCTCTCTCTCTCTCTCTCTCTCTCTCTCTCTCTCTCTCTCTCTCTCTCTCTCTCTCTCTCTCTCAATTTCTGCAGGCTCTACTATAATAATTATTATTCTTTTCCATACGACGCATTCGTTATGTTATCATCCTTTTTCTCATTCATCACCTCCAAAGAATTGCGTCGTATTTATGTCTGTGTGAATGTGTGGATGCCTACACACACACACACACACACACACACACACACACACACACACACACACACACACACACACACACACACACACACACACACACACACACACACACACACACACACACACACACACATATATATATATTAATAGATATATTAATATGGAAATTTTTAACTACTTGTATGTTACATATCAGGTTAGTCAACCAGATTATTACTTTTCAAATATATAATCTAGCTAATATATGTATATATATATATATATATATATATATATATATATATATATATATATATATATATATATATATATATATATATATATATATATATATATATATATATATATATATTAATAACACTGAACTGTTAACATACAGTCTAAAATGGAAGAAAAAGCCCATTAAATAAAACAACGAATATATATATATATATATATATATATATATATATATATATATATATATATATATATATATATATATATATATATATATATATATATATATATATATATATACATATATATATATATATATATATATATATATATATATATATATATATATATATATATATATATATATATATATATATATATATATATACATATATATATATATATATATATATATATATATATATATATATATATATATATATATATATATATATATATATATATATATATATATATATATATATATAAAGTACTTATTACTTTCGTGACCTAAACTGGTCACCCTCTCAAAGTACAATGAGAAGTGACCAGTTTAGATCACGAAATTAATAAGTACTTTATGTATATATATTTTCGTTATTTAATGGGCTTTTCCTTCCATATATATATATATATATATATATATATATATATATATATATATATATATATATATATATATATATATATATATATATATATATATATATATATATAACGTCCATATAGTAATTTCAAGAAAAGAAAGTATTTAAAACGAATAGTTCTCAAGGAAATACCCATTAGTCATCTACTCATATGTGTGTTGTAGGAAGCAAGACAAACTTTAACTTTTGTATGGAGCAAATGTTTGGCAATGCTCGAAAACGAAAAGACATTTAAAACCACTGTTTAAAAAACAAAACAAAAAATTGTTCTGTTTACCTTTCTTTATCTTATTAAATTCGTGAATCAAGCTGATTGATAGTGTATATAATATATCTACGTGTGTGTATTCCCATGTATGTATGTGTGCGCGCGTGAGTTGTACGGTAACTTCCTCTGGGTTGACCCAGTGCCGAGACAGAACAGCGGCGGACACCGACCCGCTCACAGGCTCGTGCGTGTGCTCTCCGTTTCACTAGCCCGGTTCCATCGTGTGAGTGTGAATCTACTCTCCTCTTCTCTTGTCTTTCTCGCCTCTATCACTAGACTCTTCTCTCTCATTTTACGCCCAAATCTCTCTAGAGACGCGTTGTTAACACCTAAGGATATTGTAAACCATCGTTCATCTCTAAGAAGTGCCATAGAGACTGTACTTCAACCTTGTGTTTATATTCGAGTGCGAGTCACGAGCGGTCATTGACCTCATGAGAAGTCATGACCTTACGTAACCAGGTGCAATAAATTCTCTGATGTTTTGATTGTTGACGAAGGGTGCATTCAGTGCTATGACAAACGTGTGCTATTGAGGTTTAATGCTGGAAACCGTGCTGTGAAGGATAAATGTAAAGTGAGTGGAAGAATTTTCCAGCTGCAACAGTCTTCGGTGCGAGTTGTATTGCGGGAGGCCATGACAGTGCCAGCTGAACACGTGTGACCCCGCCACAGCGAACAGTGACGGTGTATAAGTGTTAATGACGTAGGGCGTTCATCGTCAGGAGGTATTACGTCCCTCGGAGGAAGGTTTTGGGCTCTCCGGGTGTCTTCGGGAGGAGAAACAGCTGTCGGAGGCATGTTTATATCGTGAGAAGTGGATTTGTTTTGAGGGGTGCTAAGCAGTGTATCTCGCGCAGAGGGTCATTCACCCCACCACAACACAGTGGTAGTGGTGCAGTCGGCCTTGTGGCCTCACCCTCTTACCCTCCCCCCTCCGTCGCCACCGCCTCCTCCTCCTCCTCCATTTCGTTCATATCTGTATGGGCCTCTCTTATCTTCATTCAAGTGACTGAAGGGGCATATCCACGGACTTTAATTAATACCACTTTTGCTGCGTTCTTCGGTGCCTCCTACAAAACTCCCGAAGTGTTGTGTTATACTGTTTCGACTTGAGTGAGGTGGAGTGGGTTCATTGACCCCCAAAGCTGCCGTTTGGAGCCTTGCGCACCACACGGCATACACACACACACACACACACACACACCACACCCGTCTCCTCTTCATATTTACCACAATAAACCATCCACCCACAATTCTCCTGCACGTGCCCCACCCCACTCGAAAGCACTGAGGGCATAACCAATTTATGCTTTTGCAATGGGCTCGTGCTAATGGCACCCAAACCGTGGTTTCACAAGAACGCCAAAAGTGATTAAAAAAAAGTTGACTACGATGCGAGTGTTGATGTTGGTCGAAGGTGAATTTACAGTTAGAGTGACGGTACATGGTCACGCCTCGTGAACTCATCCTCCACTCTACCACACCGGACCTTTAAGGACTTTTAGTAGACATTCCTAAGTCACTCGTGAATCATAAATATTTCTGAATCTTCCAGAAATTACCTGTCAGTGCTTTGTGTCATTATTACGATTTGCAATAAGAGCAAAACATCGGCTTTTTTTTTTTTAAGTTACTGTTTTTAATCTGAATTGTACCTTGTGCTTATTTCTTATTGTCGTCAAAGGTATATCTTTTGTTTAACTGAAGCTAATTATCAATCAACACTGACGTACTAAAAAGATCCTTTTTTTTTTTCTAACGGAAATCTGCAGTGCTGACAACGCTGAAAAATACATTTCATAACAATTTATCGTTTTATATCGAGTGATTTCAGAAGTCACTGTCGTTCTTACTAATGTGACAGCCATCATGTAAAGAGGGTGATAACACCGCTATTGTAATCATTGTTACCAATATCTCAAGTGATCCCTTGCCTCTATTTATCTGTGTGGCATGTTCCCGAACATAAAGACGTTTAGAGACGACACTTCTCTTGCACTTCATGTACATACAAAAAGAATTTACTCGTTAGAAAAGACCATAATCAAAGTACACCATAGGAGTGTTCATCATTTATTTCAAATTCGCTAAGAGTTCCAAGGTGCTGACTCAAACAGGTGCTTTTATGAGTGTAAATAGTTGAAGGAAATAAAGTCCTGTGTCTCTGTAAGTTTCTCTCGGGCAATGCAGACAGAGATGGTTGGTAACAGGTCCTCTGTCACGTGATCTATGGCCTGAAGGGCCTAAAATACTGAGATATATATATACAAGACATAACTTATTAAGTAAAAATACTTGAGGCAGGTGACACTCTTTTGGCTACCTGCTTGCATGGTTCTGAACAAGAGAAACACCAGTGGGGTGTTGGGCATTAGATAAGCTTTAGTTTATCATTTACAAAACTCATTTTTTTTTCGATAAAAATTCAGAACCACTTTTGTGGGTTCCCTAAAAACCTTCAAACTGGAACCTAATAATCGCAACCAGTGGGACTTCGGTAGTCTCCTGAAGAATCCGGAGGAGAGTCTCACGAAGATGGACATCTTGAGTGAGATCTTTGGGCCGGGTTGGGAGAGGGAGGTGTGCGATCCCGTGGACACGACGACGCCTTCGTCTTCCACGCCCACGCCTACCAATCGCCCTCCCTCCTCGGCCGAGAAGAAGTCAAACTCCATCAAAGGTAAAGGTGCATATACTCGAGATTTCTGTAAAAAAAAATCCCAACTTACATAACGCAATCCAATGCGGTAAGTCCTAGTCTATAAGGAAAATTATAAGTCCCGTCACCTGAGGAAATCACCATATACAGTTATTTTGCTTTGACTCGGCCAGCCTCCTTATACAGGGGGTTATTGACCTTGCATATTAATAAATGGATTTTTATGTGATGAAATATAAACAAGGCAAATACACCTTGGATAATTTTGGGTTGCTTAACAATTTTGAAATTCATTTAACCATATATATATATATATATATATATATATATATATATATATATATATATATATATATATATATATATATATATATATATATATATATATATATATAGTTAAAATCCCTAGGTTATCTTCAGGTGAATGAAGATTTAAACATGTTAAGAATTAAGTTAATTTACTAGACTAAAACGTAGCTTGTAAGAGGAAATATATATATATATATATATATATATATATATATATATATATATATATATATATATATATATATATATATATATATATATATAGGTAAAGTCCCTAGGTTGTCTTCAGGTGAATTAAGATTTATAATGTTAAGATTTAAGTTGATTGACTTGACTAAAACGTAGACTGTAAGAACAAATATTATATATATATATATATATATATATATATATATATATATATATATATATATATATATATATATATATATATATATATATCCGGTTTCGGTTTTACGTCACGGACTCCCTTATCAACCAAGGGCTAGGACGGTTGCCTTCTTGCGAAGGACTTGTTTTGGCAGATGTATATATATATATATATATATATATATATATATATATATATATATATATATATATATATATATATATATATATATAAGCAAATACTTTTGATATTACTTCTGTTTTCTTTCCGAATTCCTTTACATAGATTAAGGAAGCAGATTTTTTTTTTCTTTCCGTCTAATGTTAGTCAGCTGTTCTATGACTCATAATGCTATTAATAGTATGTGCTGAAGTGTATGTCAATTAGTACACTTGTCGTTCTTAATGTCTGATCATTCTCCCAGTAGAAAGAGAGAGAGAGAGAGAGAGAGAGAGAGAGAGAGAGAGAGAGAGAGAGAGAGAGAGAGGTCAGTAAGTGGATCTTTTGTTTATGTAAATGCATTATTTAATACTGGAGAGAGAGAGAGAGAGAGAGAGAGAGAGAGAGAGAGAGAGAGAGAGAGAGAGAGAGAGAGAGAGAGAGAGAGATTGTACCTGCTTAAAAATTACTTTTCTTTCAGAACTAAAAAAAAGAAAATAAATGAAAATTTCTTTGGGGATGATACAATACTGAAAGATTCTCTGTACGTATTTAATAGGTACCTTTACGCAAAGTTCATATACCGACCGAAATTCCCCGTCTCCAAGGCTTAGTATATTAATAGAGGTATCGTTTTGCCTTTGTGAAATTTGTGTTAGTGGGTATGTCCATATATGTGTATGCAGGGATGTGAATTTAATATATCCTAAATCATGCATATATGAATCGATATTCCCCGCCTCCAAGTCTTGGCATATTTACAACTTTCTTTGGATTTTCCTACTGTGTAATGTGTGCGTATATGTGTATGTATGTATATATGTATATGAGTAATTACGTGTACCTAATATATAAAATAATACGAATATTGAGCGATATTCCTCGTCTCCAAGTCTTATTATATTAATAGAAGTTCTGCATCTTCATATCACCATGAAATGTATACATGTATGTGTACACATGCACGTATGAGCAGTTATGTGAACTTACGTTCGATTTTTAATATAATGTATATTTTATTTGTTGATGATATACAAACTTTTGTATATGAAACTACTCTCAATTCTTCTTCTTCTTCTTCTTCTTCTTCTTCTTCTTCTTCTTCTTCTTCTTCTTCTTCTTCTTCTTCTTCTTCTTCTTCTTCTTCTTCTTCTTCTTTTTCTTCTTCTTCTTCTTCTTCTTCAGCTTTTCGCATGTTCACATGGGACCGCTCATTCACACTAACTTCTTAGAAACTAGTTTTGGTTTTAAGATTTACGACCGAATACCTTTCCTGACACCAGCTCTTTCAGCTGAGCCGAGCTTGACATCGATACGATCAGAACTGGTTTTGCTCTCCTAATTGTTGGATTACCCATAAAATATATGATATAGTTATTTGCATGTATTTATATTAATATTTGTCATTGTAATATATATATATATATATATGTGTGTGTGTGTGTGTGTGTGTGTGTGTGTGTGTGTGTGTGTGTGTGTGTGTGTGTGTGTTTTATTTATTTGAACATTTATTTATTTATTTATTTTATATATTACATTGTAATGCATTTTGCTCTTTTTAATCACTGACATTAATTTTAAAAGTGTCTGAAATGTCATAAGTCGATGACCGGTGAATTTTGTATGAAAATGCCAGACAAAAATATACACAACCTTTTTTTTTTTTGTTTTTGTTTTTGCATATTTCCTTATTCTTTTATTTCAGCTGACTATTAAAGAATTTCTTTTTAGTTTCTTTCTCACTCATTTACTCTCTCTCTCTCTCTCTCTCTCTCTCTCTCTCTCTCTCTCTCTCTCTCTCTCTCTCTCTCTCTCTCTCTCTCTCTCTCTCTCTCACACACACACACACACATGCTGGCGCACGTACACACACAATATATATATATATATATATATATATATATATATATATATATATATATATATATATATATATATATATATATATATATGTATGTGTGTGTGTGTGTGTGTGTGTGTGTGTGTGTGTGTGTGTGTGTGTGTGTGTGTGTGTGTGTGTGTGTGTGTGTGTGTGTGTGTGTGTGTGTGTGTGTGTGTGTGTGTGTGTGTGTGTGTGTGTGTGTGTGAGTGCGTGTGTGTGTTTTCCTTTAGCAACACGTGTTGCAGCACTGGTTGGTTGACAGACACCTTACTAACACTATTACAAACAGAGGCATCAGGTAATTCACCAAACCCATTTATTCCCTATTAATCGTAATTACGTCACGATTCAATTTGCACATCGTTCCGGGATGGGAGACTTTCCAAGTGGAGCAAATGATGACGTAGAAATGGAATTTGAAAATGAATTTCTTACATTTTTATTTTCACACACCCCAACCAGTGACATAATTATAAAATATATTTAAAAAAAATTTAAAATAAGTAAATAATAAATGCAATCATGAACTAATCATTTAACTTTTTTTCATACATTATGACGTAATAAAGTGGTTTAGAACATTTATTTTTTGTTGTTTTCTATTCACTCATTTGTTTTCTATTCACGAAATTCTTAACTGGGGTGAACTAACCTAACCTAACCTAACTTAAACTGACCTAACCGATGTGAACGTAAACATATTTTTTTCCTTCAAACCTTTTTGACAATAATATGATTTATCAGTCCGTTACTAACCTTGAAAGAACTTAACCTACTAGACCAAACCTAACCTCACGTGTTTGTAATATATTTCATGAGAAAGTAAGCAAACTTTCTTTACTTGTTTAAATATTCTGGCGTAGAAATAGGCCTTAAAAACGGGTTCTGATAAACATATTATTTCCACATCTGCAAGTAGTAAAATGCAATTAGAATACTGACATAATATCTGAAACAAGTAAATAATGTATTCAAGACATCCAGAAGACTATTCAGTGTGGGTGAACTAATCTAACTAGTTTAATGCCTAGATGTCCTAGCTTTACCTAACTTAAATCTAATAACTTTTATGACGTATTCTCCTAATTGGCATGTGAAGGTAAAAATATAAATTTTTCAATTACTCTTGCGCGTTGATATAGTTTAAAAA
>JAXCGZ010001073.1:0-12500 GCA_037179515.1 Halocaridina rubra
TTTAAGGACAGATACGATAAGTATCACTAAGTCTAAAATGGAACCGATGAGGAGACGGGAAGATACGAGCTTTGGGCTCTTTCCCGTAAACACAATTAGGTGATCACAATTAGGTAATCACACACACACATGTTAGTTCACTGCTCCCTTCTGAGAGAGACGAGATTGCTCCTTGGAATGTCCAGATTAAGGAAAACATTGAACAGTTCAGAAAAGAGTTCCTGGAGCTGAATTTGGAAAATGATGCCATGAAAACTTCCTTTGCTGATGCACTAAAGGGGAATGTGGCAGTAAAAGAGGCTGTAAAGGTGGTGGCACTGGAAAACATACAAACAGTTGACTATAAAGAGACAGTAATCGAAAAAATGAAAGACGTTGTGATGGAAAGGGCAAACCCACTCATCAGACAGGCACTTGATAAGGAGAAGACAGTGGTAATCTCAGGCATAGGTGAATCCCAGGAGCCAACATGGCAGGGGAGACTTGAAGAAAATAAAGCTAGCGTTGTAGACCTGATAAGAAAGCTTGGAGTAGTATGTGGTCCTGAGGATATTGTAAACATACACCAACTAGGTAAATATTCGAGGGAAGGAAAGCCGAGACCAACAAAAGTAACCTTTGAGAGAGGGGAAACATGTAGGGAAATATTGTTGAGAAAAAAAGTCTAAAAGACCTTCAAGAATGCAAAGAAGTGTTCATTAGACTATACAGAACACAGGAAGAGATGGGAAAGATAAAAAACTTGTTGCAAGAGGCAAGAAGGTTAAATGAGGAAAGAAATGAAGAAGAGAAGAAAAATTTTCATTTCAGAGTTCTCCCAGACCAAGGGGAGATAAAGAAGATAATGACAGAAGATGAGGGGATGGGGCCTCATTAAGATTGTTATACACAAATGCTGATGGATTAGCTGGTAAGGCAGTAGAATTAAAAGATAGGATTCACAACAGTAAGGCAGATATGGTAGCAATTACAGAGACTAAGTTGAGTGAGGACATAAACAGTGTCACAGTTTTTCTTAAGGGCTTCAGAATAGTAAGGGTTGAAAGATCTGAGAGGACTGGTGGAGGGATAGCACTGCTCATAAGTGAAAGGATTCAAGTTGAAGAAATAATCTTGGCTATAGAAAGTGAGTTCAAGGAATTTCTTGTTGCTCACATAAATACTGGGTCAGAGAATAGGCTTGAAGTTTATGAGGAAAGTCATATAGGTACTATTGAAGTCATAAACTCAGTTGTTACCATAGCACGGGAAAAAAAAATGTTGGATTTTTATTATGGGAGATTTTAATCATAAAGAGATAGATTGGATAAATCTTGACCCACACAGTGGTGAGGACTCATTTGGGGCAAGATTCCTAGATTGCGTACAAGGGAATTTCCTACACCAATATGTAATGGAACCAACAAGGGCCAGGGGTGGGGATGAGCCATCACTACTTGATCTAGTATTCACAGATAATGTGTAGGATATTGAAATAATTGAGTATGAACCACCAACTGGAAAGAGTGACCACTGTGTGTTGTTGATGGAGTATATCATTGAAGATATTCTGCCTGAGAGTAGAGACACTGAGGACATGACGAGGAACTATCCGAAAGGAGATTACATCAGAATGAATGAGCTTTTTGCAGTTATTCACTAGAGAACCTTTTTACAACAAATCTGTGCAAGAAATGTATGACATCTTTTATGAGAAATATGGGAAGATAGTAGATTGCTGCATACCTGTCACCAAAGTAGGTGTAATTCATGCCAGAGAGAAATGGTTCGATAATGGGTGTAAAAGAGCTAAGGAGTGGAGAGACAAATGCTGGAAAAGGTATAGGAGGAGAAAAAGCATAAATGCCTGGTAAACCTACAAAAGAGCAAGAAATGATAACCTAAGTAAAAGAAGAGAGGCAGAGAGAGACTATGAGAGGGACATCACCAGGAAGGCTAAAGAAAATCCCAAGCTTTTCCACAGCTTTATCAGAGGAAAACTGAAGGTAAAAGAACAGGTTTTAAGGCTTAAGAGAGGGGATAGAAGCATCACTGAGACGGATGAAGAGATCTGCAAAGAATTGAACAAGGAGTTTCAGTCAGTATTTATAGTAGAAAATACCCCACCCCCTCAGATTGCAGAGATAGAAGCTCAAGGGCCGGTATTAGAGAACATCAACCTTACAGCCACAGAGGTATGCAAAGCGCTGATGGATTTAGATGTTCATAAAGCTACAGGTCCTGATGACATATCCCCTCATGTGCTTAAAAAATGCGCAAACTCAATATCAGTGGCACTAAGTATCATATTTAAAAAGTCACTGGAGTCAGGGGAGATTCCAAGATGCTGGAAACAAGTAAATGTGATACCTATCTTCAAAAAGGGAAGGAAGGATACGGCTCTGAACTATAGATCAGTTCCCTTGACCAGCATAGTTCGCAAAGTTATGGAGAAACTACTAAGGAAACATATCTCTCTTCACTTGGAATCCTTCAACTTTTTGTCAGTGAGGCAACATGGCTTCAGAGAGGGTAGATCAACAGTAACAAACTTATTAGAATTCTATGATGAGGTAAGCCAAATCTTACAGGAAAGAGAGGGCTGGGCAGATTGCATATTCCTAGACTTCCAGAAAGCGTTTGACACTGTTCCACATGGGAAACTTATTAGGAAGCTGCAAGCAATGGCTAGAATAGGTGGAAATGTTTTGGAATGGATAAAAACTTACTTAGAAGGAAGGGAACAGAGGGTTAGAGTAAGACACTCAGTGTCTGAATGGAGAAGAGTTAGTAGTGGAGTTCCACAGGGTTCAGTTTTAGGGCCACTTTTGTTCCTTGTATATGTAAATGACCTACCAGAGTCTGTAAATTCATTCATGAATATGTTTGCAGATGATGCAAAGATTGTGAAGAAAGTAAAAAACGAGAACAATGGTAGAGAACTTCAGGAGGATCTAAATAATCTGCATGAGTGGTCAGAAAAGTGGCTAATGAAATTCAATACTTCAAAATGTAAGGTAATGAGAATGGGTACAAGTGCAAGAAGGCCCAAGCTTGACTACTCGGTGGCTGGAGTACAACTTCAAGAGACAGAAAATGAGAGAGATCTAGGAGTAAACATACTGGCAGATTTGTCTCCAGAAATACGTATAAATGGCATAGTAAGGGCAGCATATGCATTCTTATCAAATGTAAGGGTAGCCTTCAGGCACATGGACAAGGAAATGTTCAGAAATATTTATGTAACCTATGTGAGGCCAAAACTCGAATATGCAGCCCCCTTTTGGAATCCACACTTGAAAAAGCACATAGCTAAGCTTGAAAAAGTTCAAAGACATGCCACGAAACTGGTGCCAAAAATACGCAATCTCAGTTATGATGAGAAGCTGAGGGAATTAGACTTACCATCACTCGAAGCTAGAAGATTGAGGGGGGATATGGTGAGTCTTTAAATTCCGTCATGGTTATGATAGAGTGGATAGGGATCGATATTTTGATATGGCAGGCTTTAGAACTAGAGGTCATAGTTTGAAGCTTCGTAAGAAAACTTCTTTGCAGGATGTAAGGAAATACTTTTTCAGTGTAAGAGTAGTTGATAATTGGAATTCGCTAAGCGAGGAGATAGTTAATGCTATCTATATCAATAGCTCTAAGGACAGGTGTGATAAGTATCACTAAGTATAAAATGGAACCGATCAGGAGACGGGAAGATACGAGGTTTGGACTCTTTCCCGTAAACACAATTAGGAAATCACACAGATTGCATATTCCTAGACTTCCAGAAAGCGTTTGACACTGTTCCACATGGAAGACTTATTAGAAAGCTGCAAGCAATGGCTAGAATAGGTGGAAATGTTTTGGAATGGATAAAAACATACTTAGAAGGAAGGGAACAAAGGGTTAGAGTAAGACACTCAGTGTCTGAATGGAGAAGAGTTAGTAGTGGAGTTCCACAGGGTCAGTTTTGAGGCACTTTTGTTTCTTGTATATGTAAATGACATTCCATAGTCTGTAAATTCATTCATGAATATGTTTGCAGATGATGCAAAGATTGTGATGAAAGTAGGAAACGAAAACAATGGTAGAGAACTTCAGGAAGATCTAAATAGTCTGCATGAGTGGTCAGAAAAGTGGCTAATGAAATTTAATACTTCATAATGTAAGGTAATGAGAATGGTTACACGTGCAAGAAGGCCCTAGCTTGACTACTCGGTGGCTGGAGTACAACATCAAAAGACAGAAAATGAGAGAGATCTGGGAGTAAACATACTGACAGATTTGTCTCCAGAAATACATATAAATGGCATAGTAAGGGCAGCATATGCCTTCTTATCAAATGTAAGGGTAGCCTTCAGGCACATGGACAAGGAAATGTTCAGAAATATTTATGTAACCTATGTGAGACCAAAACTCGAATATGCAGCCCCCTTTTGTAATGCGCAATTGGAAAAGCACATAGTTAAGCTTGAATAAGTGAAAAGACATGCCACGAAACTAGTGCTAGAAATACGCAATCTCAGTTATGATGAAAGGCTGAGGGAATTAGACTTACCATCACTCGAAGCTAGAAGATTGAGGGGGGATATGGTGACAGTCTATAAATTCCTTCATGGTTTTGATAGAGTGGATAGGGATCGATATTTTGATATGGCTGGCTCTAGAACTAGAGGTCATAGTTTGAAGCTTGGTAAGAAAACTTCATTGCAGGATGTAAGGAAGTACTTTTTCAGTGTAAGTGTAGTTGATAATTGGAATTGGCTAAGCGAGGAGGTAGTTAATGCTATCTCAATCCATAGTTTTAAGGACAGGTATGACAAGTATCACTAAGTACAAAATGGAACCGATCAGGAGACGGGAAGATTCGAGCTTTGGGCTCTTTCCCATAAACACTGAGATTGCGTATTTCTAGCACTAGTTTCGTGGCATGTCTTTGAACTTTTTCAAGCTTAGCTATGTGCTTTTTCAAGTGTGTATTCCAAAAAGGGGCTGCATATTCGACTTTTAGCCTCACATAGGTTACATAAATATTTCTGAACATTTCCTTGTCCATGTGCCTGAAGGCTACCCTTACATTTATGACTTTGATCCTACCGCGGGAGGGATACGAATGTCAACCAGCCTTTATTCCCCTGTTCCAACTGTATGTGTCCATCCTATTCGATTGGGAACTAATTGTTGCCCAAAATCACAAAAGAAAAGAAAAATAACGTAGCCTCAGTTTTAATAATAATAATAATAGAAAAATGATCTATCCACGCCTCGTAATATATTCTTTCTAAAGTTTTTGCAATATCAAGAGCAGTTGCATAGGAATATCCAAGATCCTAGGAGATATGGTTCATTAGGATGGGGGTGGACACAGACATGTTGGAGCTGGGAATGAAGTTTGGATGCCTTTTCTAACATCCCACGATGAGCTAAGACCCAGGTTAGTTGCTTCCTAACTGAAGTGTTCTACTGCTGAACTACCGCAGTCTCCATGAACATGGTAAATAATTAAGTAAATATATACTCGTATATGAATAGATAAGCATAAATTCATGAATAAATGATATAAGAATATTGTAAACAATAATAAATGTGCAAATATTTTACTATATGCTAAGAAAACAGTGTTCTAGGAACACCTATTCAAGCAATGGCTAGAATAGGTGGAAATGTTTTGGAATGGATAAAAACTTACTTAGAAGGAAGGGAACAGAGGGTTAGAGTAAGACACTCAGTGTCTGAATGGAGAAGAGTTAGTAGTGGAGTTCCACAGGGTTCAGTTTTAGGGCCACTTTTGTTCCTTGTATATGTAAATGACCTACCAGAGTCTGTAAATTCATTCATGAATATGTTTGCAGATGATGCAAAGATTGCGAAGAAAGTAAAAAACGAGAACAATGGTAGAGAACTTCAGGAGGATCTAAATAATCTGCATGAGTGGTCAGAAAAGTGGCTAATGAAATTCAATACTTCAAAATGTTAGGTAATGAGAATGGGTACAAGTGCAAGAAGGCCCAAGCTTGACTACTCGGTGGCTGGAGTACAACTTCAAGAGACAGAAAATGAGAGAGATCTAGGAGTAAACATACTGGCAGATTTGTCTCCAGAAATACATATAAATGGCATAGTAAGGGCAGCATATGCATTCTTATCAAATGTAAGGGTAGCCTTCAGGCACATGGACAAGGAAATGTTCAGAAATATTTATGTAACCTATGTGAGGCCAAAACTCGAATATGCAACCCCCTTTTGGAATCCACACTTGAAAAAGCACATAGCTAAGCTTGAAAAAGTTCAAAGACATGCCACGAAACTGGTGCCAAAAATACGCAATCTCAGTTATGATGAGAAGCTGAGGGAATTAGACTTACCATCACTCGAAGCTAGAAGATTGAGGGGGGATATGGTGAGTCTTTAAATTCCGTCATGGTTATGATAGAGTGGATAGGGATCGATATTTTGATATGGCAGGCTTTAGAACTAGAGGTCATAGTTTGAAGCTTCGTAAGAAAACTTCTTTGCAGGATGTAAGGAAATACTTTTTCAGTGTAGGAGTAGTTGATAATTGGAATTCGCTAAGCAAGGAGATAGTTAATGCTATCTAAATCAATAGCTCTAAGGACAGGTGTGATAAGTATCACTAAGTATAAAATGGAACCGATCAGGAGACGGGAAGATACGAGCTTTGGGCTCTTTCCCGTAAACACAATTAGGTAATCACACAGATTGCATATTCCTAGACTTCCAGAAAGCTTTTGACACTGTTCCACATGGAAGACTTATTAGGAAGCTGCAAGCAATGGCTAGAATAGGTGGAAATGTTTTGGAATGGATAAAAACTTACTTAGAAGGAAGGGAACAAAGTGTTAGAGTAAGACACTCAGTGTCTGAATGGAGAAGAGTTAGTAGTGGAGTTCCACAGGGTCAGTTTTGAGGCACCTTTGTTCCTTGTATATGTAAATGACATTCCATAGTCTGTAAATTCATTCATGAATACGTTTGCAGATGATGCAAAGATTGTGAAGAAAGTAGGAAACGAAAACAATGGTAGAGAACTTCAGGAAGATCTAAATAGTCTGCATGAGTGGTCAGAAAAGTGGCTAATGAAATTTAATACTTCAAAATGTAAGGTAATGAGAATGGTTACAAGTGCAAGAAGGTCCAAGCTTGACTACTCGGTGGCTGGAGTACAACATCAAGAGACAGAAAATGAGAGAGATCTAGGAGTAAACATACTGACAGATTTGTCTCCAGAAATACATATAAATGGCATAGTAAGGGCAGCATATGCCTTCTTATTAAATGTAAGGGTAGCCTTCAGGCACATGGACAAGGAAATGTTCAGAAATATTTATGTAACCTATGTGAGACCAAAACTTGAATATGCAGCTCCGTTTTGTAATCCGCAATTGAATAAGGACATAGTTAAGCTTGAAAAAGTTCAAAGACATGCCACGAAACTAGTGCTAGAAATACGCAATCTCAGTTATGATGATAGGCTGAGGGAATTAGACTTACCATCACTCGAAGCTAGAAGATTGAGGGGGGATATGGTGACAGTCTATAAATTCCTTCATGGTTTTGATAGAGTGGATAGGGATCGATATTTTGATATCTGGCTCCAGAACTAGAGGTCATAGTTTGAAGCTTGGTAAGAAAACTTCATTGCAGGATGTAAGGAAGTACTTTTTCAGTGTAAGTGTAGTTGATAATTGGAATTGGCTAAGCGAGGAGGTAGTTAATGCTATCTCAATCCATAGTTTTAAGGACAGGTATGATAAGTATCACTAAGTACAAAATGGAACCGATCAGGAGACGGGAAGATTCGAGCTTTGGGCTCTTTCCCATAAACACTGAGATTGCGTATTTCTAGCACTAGTTTCGTGGCATGTCTTTGAACTTTTTCAAGCTTAGCTATGTGCTTTTTCAAGTGTGGATTCCAAAAAGGGGCTGCATATTCGACTTTTGGCCTCACATAGGTTACATAAATATTTCTGAACATTTCCTTGTCCATGTGCCTGAAGGCTACCCTTACATTTATGAGTTTGATCTTACCGCGGGAGGGATACGAATGTCAACCAGCCTTTATTCCCCTGTTCCAACTGTATGTGTCCATCCTATTCGATTGGGAACTAATTGTTGCCCAAAATCACAAAAGAAAAGAAAAATAACGTAGCCTCAGTTTTAATAATAATAATATTAGAAAAATGATCTATCCACGCCTCGTAATATATTCTTTCTAAAGTTTTTGCAATATCAAGAGCAGTTGCATAGGAATATTCAAGATCCTAGGAGATATGGTTCATTAGGATGGGGGTGGACACAGACATGTTGGAGCTGGGAATGAAGTTTGGATGCCTTTTCTTACATCCCACGATGAGCTAAGACCCAGGTTAGTTGCTTCCTAACTGATGTGTTCTACTGCTGAACTACCGCAGTCTCCATGAACATGGTAAATAATTAAGTAAATATATACTCGTATATGAATAGATAAGCATAAATTCATGAATAAATGATATAAGAATATTGTAAACAATAATAAATGTGCAAATATTTTACTATATGCTAAGAAAACAGTGTTTTAGGTTATGTAAAATCTTTGTTCATTTTTTTCGGCTTAGTAATTTAATAAGTTAACTTCCTCATCATAAGAAAAATACACTAATAATAATAATATTAATAATAATAATAATAATAATAATAATAATAATAATAATAATAATAATAATAATAATAATAATAATAATAATAATAATAATAATAATAATAATTTATATCCTTTCATGATCATCATCGTTATTACTAACATTATCATTATTGATTTTTCTTCTATTTGTTTTTAGTGGGAGAATAAGAATATTTTGTTGTGGTCCCACCTCAACTTATTTTTCTAAGTGTTGGACTTAGCTATCATATATTTGTAGTTGTAGCCAATTCGAGCACTATAAATCAACTAATGTATGCAATTTAATACATATTTTCCATTTCCATGGATACTTCATCCCAGTTATTATCGATTGGTTCCTGGTTCCTTGTACAATCCATTCTAGCACTTGATCTCAGATGCTCTCCATCCAATCTTAACTAAAGGAGAGTAATCGTCTTTTATTTAAGAAAGCAGTACTATATGATGTTAGATGATGTCGTTGTTACTAGCCTAGTTTCTTTGATTCCAGTGATTATCCAGTCTACTCTTAGGCTGCAGCCACACCAGACGAGATGAGCGGGGAGGTAGCGTGGAGTGATGAGCGGTGAGATCAGCATTTTCGCGATGCCTGTCCAAATAGGAAGCATCAATGTTATGATATAAGTGATCTAATCCTTTATTTATAATAAGGTTATCCCCTTTATCGCACCTCTTTTGTTTTCATTGTACTTATACCCGCTGTTGCTTTTCTAATGTTTATGTTGATTGAGCCGACCGGCACCCATCTTGCAACAATAAACTGGAAGCCATGATTTCTGCTTCTTATTAATACAAACCTTAACATTTGGCGACGAGTGAACCCGCCATGGATATGGGAAACCTCTCAAGTTTGGTTATATTACTGGCTTAAATAGATTCGCCTTGCAAGATTTCTGGTAGGTGCCAAATGTTTTGTTTGCCGACACCGGGATTAGGCTACCATGGTTATGCCTAATTGGATCCTAGATTGATGCTGCATGATTCACCTCGACTAGGCTAGTGTTGGATTTAAGCCTAGGTGCCCTGTATGATGTTGCTGCAGTTTTGGGCGCATGTTTTTGCAAGCCTAGCATACGTTTTTGCTATCCTAGCATATCGAATCGTCAGTTGTTTGGGTGCTACATTAGCCTAAGTGTTTGTGGATACTGGTAATATTACAGAATAGGTCCGCAATGTCGTCGTCGTCGAATCAGATTAGAATTGATTGTTTTAATCCATCGAAAATTTCCTTGGAATTATGGCTAAGCCTATTAGAGGCACATTTTAGTCATTTAAATGTCACTGAGGCTGACGAGAAAAAAATCTCCTGCTTGTGTCATTGGGTACTGATGTTTTTAGTGTTTTAGGCAATCTTTGTGCTCCTGATTTGCCCCACACAAAGTCTTATGCAGACTTGGTTCAGTTATTGAAAGGTAATTATATTGTTAAGCCTTCTTATCACAGAAGTTTGATAGCCTTCCAGCAAAGAAAAAAAAAGGAAGGATGAGAGTGTAAAATAATTATATGCTGATTTAAAGGCTCTAGCAAAGCATTGTAATTTTGGCAACCAATTTGATGGTAGAGTAAGAGATCAGTTATTTATGGCTGTAGATGCTGAAGTTTATTTTTCAAATTTAGTGGCTCTCAACATAGATCTCCAAGCAATGACCTCTCAGGCTATTTTGGAGAGAATTTTGAACATGGAAAAAGCATTTGTAAGTGAGAAAGATGAGGTTCAGTCACAGGTTCAGGTTGTAAGAAGAAAATATGTAGGTTTATCTTGTCAACATTGTGGTTTCTCTCATGACAGCTTTTATTGTAGATTTAAGCATTTATCATGTAATAATTGTCATAAAAAGGGTCATTTACAGAAGGTTTGTAAAGAAGCCAAAAGAGAGTGTGGTTACAGTACAGCTAAAGGTTCAAATAAACCAAGCAAGAAAGATTTTAGTAGTAAACCTAAGTTTAATAGTAGGAAAACTGTAAAGATTGTCGATGATCAAGATGTATCATTAAGTGATAATGATGATGAGGATGATAAAGTGTTAACTGTCAGAGATAAAATCTATGCTGTTCATGCTGAACAATTTTATTTTTCTGTTAATAAGATGCAAGTTCCTTTTGAGGTTGATAGTGGTGCTATTGTTTCAACTTTGAATAAAGATTGGGTTGAGAAGTTGAATTTGAAAGTTGAACAATGTAAGAATCCCTTACAGGCTTATGATGATTTTAATATAAAGGTTTTGGGAAAAGTGATTGCTCCTGTTGTGTATAATGGATATAATGTATCACAAGTCTTTTATGTTGTTGGTTCAAAGAATACAAATTTATGTGGTAAAAATCTAATGAAACAAGTTGGTATTTATTTGGCAGGATTAGATGAAAGTACCAAGGTTAACAGTGTTCATAATGTAAGTGTTGAACAAGTGTTTGAAGATTATAATGTTGATGTAAGCAAACCTATTTCTAGCATTGTAGCTAAAATTCATTTAAAGAGTGATGCTATTCCAAAGTTTGTAAAAGCACGTACTGTTCCATTTTACCATGAAGAGATGGTTAAAGTGACCATTGATAAACTTGTAAGTGAAAATATTATAGAATCTGTTTCTCATAGTGAATGGGCTGCACCTATTGTACCTGTGTTAAAAGAGAATAAGAAAGAAATTCGCATATGTGCAGATTTAAAGCATTTGAATAAGCAAATACAATGTGATAAATACCCCTTGCCTAAGATTGACGAACTTTTGTGCAGTGTTGGTAAAGGCAGATTTTTTCTAAGATTGATTTGAAGAATGCATATTTGCAAATACCTGTTGAAGAACAAAGTCAAGAGTTTATAGTTATTAATACACACAAAGGAATGTATAAATACAATAGGTTGCCATTTGGCTTGTCCTCTTCTCCTGGTATTTTTCAAAGATTTATTTCACAGATCTTATGTAATATTGATGGTGTTGCTGCATATATGGATGATATAGTTGTCAGTGGTGAAACTAAAGATGAGCATGATGAGAGACTTAAGTTTTAAATGTGTTGCAATCTCATAATGTACAGATAAATAAGAGTAAAACAGTTTTAAATATGGAATGTATTGAATATTTAGGTTACTGTATATCAAGTGAAGGAATAAAACCATCCCCAAAGAAGGTTAAAGCAATTTTGGATGCTCCTTGTCCTACCTCAGTAGCAGAGGTCCACTCATTTTTAGGGATGATTACATTTTACTGTAGATTTATTAAGAATTTTTCAACTAAATCAGCTCCATTGTATGATTTATTGAAAAAAGTGCCAAGTTTAAATGGACAAAAATTGAACAGAATGCATTTAAATGTCTTGAGCAAGATTGTGTAGCCTCTCAAGTGTTAGTAAATTTTGATGGGTCATATCCCTTGATTGTAGAAGTTGATGCTTCACCTGTTGGTGTAGGATGTGTGTTATTGCAAAAGGTCAATGGAGTAGAAAGACCTATTTATTTTGCAAGTAAGAAATTGAGTAGTGCTGAGATGAAATATTCACAGTTGGATAAAGAAGGATTGTCTTTAATTTTCGCTATCAAAAGATTTTGATATTTTCTTTTGGGTAGAAAATTTATGGCCAGAACGGACCATAAACCACTTTTAGGATTGTTTGGTAAAGATAAGCCAATTCCTCAGAATGCCAATTCTAGGATACAAAGATGGGCTTTGTTACTTTCTCAATATGACTTTGATCTAGTGCATAAACCTGGAAAGGAAAATGTTATTGCCGATGCACTTAGCCGTCTTCCAGTAGAAGATGAAATTCAGTCTGGGATTCCTGCTGGGTATGTAAGATTAGTGGAATTGCTTGATGTTGATGAAATTTCTTATAAGGTAATTAGACAATATAA
>JAXCGZ010001073.1:17500-28275 GCA_037179515.1 Halocaridina rubra
TTCATAGCCTGAATGTCTTCATCAGAGTTGATTCTAACAAAAAAAATTTGCATCATCTGCAGACATCATGGCAGGGCATTCAAGTTCCTTTAGTAAATCATTCACAAAAATAAAAAATAGAATTGGCCCAAGAACAGACCCCTGTGGCACTCCTGATGTTACTATTAGATGGGTGAAATATTGACCCCTAACTTCAACAAAGTGCTATCTATCTGCAAGAAAGCTCCTGATCCACTCCAACACACTTGCCTCGAATACCATAACCATACAATTAATTTAAAAGCCTCCTGTGTCAAACTGTATCAAAGGCCTTTCTACAGTCTACATAGTTAACATCTACAGGTATCTGCAAATCAGCTGCCTTAGTCAGTGCATCCAATTACTCCAAGAGATTTGTAGCAGTGCTACACTTACTCCTAAAACCATGCTGTTTTCCACCGAGGATATCATTTGACTCCAAATGTTCTATCAACTTATTTCTAATTATAGTCTCACATGTTTTACATATTATACATGTTAAGGATATAGGTCGGTAGTTGAGAGGATCCAGATTCTTGCCTTTTTAAAAGATAGGACAAATCTTTGCAATCTTCCATACTGTGGGTAATATCCCTGCTTCCAAGGAATCTTTTCTTATCATCGTTATTGGAACTGACAGCTCAATATGACATTCATTCAAAAACTTTGGGTGGATTCAATCAGGTCCCATTGGTTTGTTAACATTTATCTTCTAAATTAGCCCTGAAACAGTATCTAAATCAACTTCATTGTTTTCCAAGGCAGATCCATCATACCAATCACCAAAATCTGGTACATTCAAATCTGATTCATTAACAAAGACACTATGAAATGCTTTATTTAATTCATTTGCCGTTTCAACATCATTCTCTGTCATCAACCCATTCCTTTTCTTTACTCTCAACATATTTTCCTTAAGTTTAGTCCTGCTTCTAATGGAGCTGCAAAATTGCTTGGGGTTACATTTAATGTCCTTAGAAAGTTTCTTTTCAAAAGCAATCTTGGCCAGTTTTACCATAGGATTTGCTTTATTCTTTTCTTGTCTATATCTTTCCGCTCTGAAAGGAGTTTTTCTTGCCCCAAGTCTTTTCCATGCTCTTTCTTTTACAAAATTTTGAGTCCTCACCTCCTTGTTCATCCACTTTGCTTTGGCCTTTCCAACAACCGCCTCTCTTTTTGGCACATAATTCTCAATTAATGCTGACCATATTTTAGCAAAAATATCATATTTCTCTAGTACAGTCTTACCAACAAAGATTTGATCCCAGTCAGTTAATGCTAACTCTCTCTTAATCTCATTATAATTACCTTTATGTAAACCATACTTATATTTTACATCACTATTATCACATTCTTCACCATCATCAATAAAAAATCAAATACAGTTGTGATGACTGTTACCCAAGGGAGACAAAACTCTAACATTTTCAATATCAAATAAATTTCTTGTAAATACTAAGTCTAAACGAGATTCATTATCACAGCCAACATTGTGGATAGGTTCTAAGATATGTTGATACAAAAAGGAATCATAAATAGCATCCAAAAAAATTACTGGCATCAACAACATGATATCCATCACCATCAACTGAATTACTTTCCCAAACTACCCTACCAAAGTTAAAGTCTCCAGATAGTAATACCTGAGAACTATTATCATATCTTTCACTTAATCTAATAAGATCATTTAGTAGTAAATTCTTTTCCCTACTTGAGTTTGGTGGTCTGTAAACAGCACCAGCTAGAATACTCTTGTTCCTGAGTTTAGTTTCACACCATATAGCTTCCACATATAAATGATCTGTTAGATACCTTATTTAATTTGCCGAGGAAAGCAAAGACCTTCGAACTAAAATCACTATACCCCCAACAGGTGCATTTTGTAAATTTCTGTCCATCCGAAACACTTCATTATTTTCTATATAAAAAATTTCACTAGTATTAATATCTCCATTCAGCTTTGTTTCCATTAAACAAGCTAATGAAGGATTATATATATATATATATATATATATATATATATATATATATATATATATATATATATATATATATATATATATATATATATATATAATATTTTCAAATTCACTAAATTTATTATATATACCATCTACATTAGCATATAAGACTGACTGGCCAATATTTTCCTGAGATGTCTTTGCAGGCCCTGAGGTTACTAAAAAATTCTACTCTTAACTTTAACAGCATCGGATCCCTTGATTACCCATTTCATATCACTTATACCATTGTCGTGTAGTTCCTGATTTATCTTTTTCATTTCTTCAACTAGCAATATTCTTTTGTCATGATCCCTCTTACTCATATCCCTAAACATTTGAATGTTTATTTACGTCTTCATCTGTTGACTCGCTAAGTTTTTTTTGCTGATTTTGCCACCAATGAGACAATTTTTTTTCATTTTCAAACATTACTTTCATCAATCTTGAGTTAGGCCTGTTTTCTTCGTTCCTCATATTTTGCTTACCTATCCTTATAGCATTGGTTATCTTGACTTGTTCCAAGTCAATGCCTAAATCATTTACAAGCAAGGCTTCAGTCTTCCCAATAGCCTCCTGCTTTCTAACATCCTTTTCAACATTTCTTGACTCGACAATACCAGTGAACATAACATTTTTAGCCCTTACTTCTCTATCCTTAATATTACCCCATTCTCTTTGTACTTTCGTGTCAATGTTGTCATCTAAACACCTAGTAACTTCATCAGATACTGACTCCTCAATCACAGCTTCTTACTTACAGATTCTTACAGACGAGTCCTGGATGAAGGCTGCTACGGCGCCTGTGGTTCCAGCTCTATACTGCTTTCTCTGTGACTATGATCTGTCTGGTGGCTTTGGTGGCGGAACTGACTGTCTGCTCTGTGGTTAAATTTTCTCTCTTGATTCGCCCAAGCATGATCCAATTTAATTTCAAAGTCGTAAACAGATTTTGCTCCAACAACTGATTCTGGTAGACTGTTCCATACATCAACAACTCTATCACAAAAGGAATACTTCCTCAAGTTCAGTCGTGGCCTTTGTTTGAATGCCCTTTTGCTATGTCTTCTTGTTGCTGATTCAAGCATAATAAAAAGGTCATTACACACCTCCTTGTCATATATTCCACTCATAATCTTAAACATTTCAATCATGTCTCCTCTTGTCCTCCGGTAGGCTAAGGTGTGAAGTTGTAAGCTTCTCAGTCTTTCCTCGTATGGAAGGTCTCTCAGTGTGGGTTTCAACCTGGTGGCTCTTCGTTGTACATTTTCTATAGCCTCTACATCCCGAACTTTATATGGAGACCAGACCTGGTTGGCATACTCAATATAGGGATGTATCAGAGCTGCATACAGAAGCTGATTAGCCCTTTCCTCTAGCTCTTCAATTCTCCTTGCATTTTCATTAACTTTCTGTCTAATAGGGCCTATTTGTTTCAAATCTCCTTAGACACAACTTTACAATGATTGAAATCACAATAGTACATGTTGCTGATTTGATTAACTAATCTACTAAGCATTTGATAAGTATCGGTGTACATACCTTCACATCTTGCATGATACCAGTAATTGCACTAACATCCTTGGCTCTACCATCTGAAGCACCATTATCAACAACAGAGTCCGGCGCGGGTTTCCCAGCCGCATCTCCTGTGGATATTTTCTTCTTTTCCCATCTATTATTATCCTTGTCTTCCTTTCCAGATGTCGACGTCATTCTTATCTTCCATTATTCTCCCACTAATCCAAATTAGGCAAGATTTGTAGTAGACAACTGCAATAATAACAGGAGTGGTGCGAGACACGTCTAATCACCGCAATATTTACCAATAGTAACAATTATTATTATTATTATTATTATTATTATTATTATTATTATTATTATTATTTAATAATTGACTTGCTGAATATTATGGATAATCTAGTGGATTTTTAAGTTATTGGTAACTGCATTAGGAATTTTCTTATATTCTTGACGGACGACTTCGTCGGGGAATTAGTGAGATTCGTTTCCTTGTGAGATTTAGTTTCTAGTACTTGAGAAATCATAACTCAATCTCACCAGTTAAAGACGATGGCACTCATCGTTTTCCAGATGTATTTGGTTTGTATTTTTATGATTAGTCTTAACTTTTGATGTAAATGTGTGAAATGCTTGTTATCCCACTCAGATGGTAGACATGACATTTTAAATTTTTATATCTATTCGAAGGGGAATAATTGTGAACCATAAAACGGTTCTCTAGCCTACATCGGAGTCTTTAAAGGTTTAGTTAATACACTACCGTAGATCCTGTCGACATGAGTTTGATTTTCTATAATAAATAAAAAGTGCAAATATTTATATCCACCCTCAATTAAGACCACTTTTTTCCCATTGTGTTAGGTTGGTTTTTGTGATTTCGCTTATTTCAAGTCCAGTCAAGGTATAAGGTGATAATGGTGTCTGTGTTAGATATTTATTCATTGTTGAATTTTCAATTCACTCAGTAGAGGTGTATGGAAGTGTATTCAAATGGACTCTTGTAAATTATTTTTTTTTTGGCATGGAATTTGTGTCATACTAATGTTATTGAAACTCGAATATATTGCTCATACTATGAGATCTAAGGAAGAAAAAAAGATTATCCTCAAATGCAAAGCTGCTTAAATTTTTAGGTTGACTAGTTTAATGCATTCTTCGACAACTTCAAATTTATGTTGTTAGGTTAGTTTGTATCGTTATGTAAGTTTGGTTAGGGTAGAAGGGATACATAAAACTAAATATTAGTCATGCTCATGATTAGTTTTGTGCACCCTTCCATAATTCAAATTGAATTAGGTAAGTTTAGTTAAGTTAGATGGGGTGCATAAAAGGAATCATTACCAATTATGGTAAGTAGCTCACAGTGCTGGTGAGGGCATTCAGACTATATGTGGGACATATCCAAAGGAAGTTGCCATGGACTCCAGTCAACATTAAATTTAGGTGACTGCGACTTACCACTGCAATAGTTTTAAATAGGTTCTATGATTTTATTTTTGTATTTATTAAATGCTGTGGCTGTTCAAGCTGTCACCATTATTTTCTCACTGCTTTGAATAAGATTTTGGTAAAGGTTTTGCTTCACAACTCCGAGTTAAAATAACTACAAACATTGAAAAAATTTCTTAGAACATTCAAACAATTTGTAATTTCAACATGTTTAACCGGGGATCAAGCAACCCAAGTAAACTATTAAAATGTATCCTAATAGTATGATGAATTTTTCCTTAATTAGGGGTATGGAAGTAAACATTAATAAATATATAAAAAGCTTTTTTTCCCTTTAATTTAACCTGTTGTTATCAAGTTTGAATTAGGTTTGCATAATCACTGTGGTGTCTGGAAAATTATACTTGAAATGCTTAAAGTTATTTTGGGAAAATGACACTATATGATTAGTCAATGTGCAGTACAGTACAATGCAAACTTAAGATTTTGGGGGCCGCAGTAGGCCAGTTGTAGAGAGCGGGAATCAAGAAATGACTAATATGTATTTGAGCCCGCCACATGCCGTTAGAAAGTGCATCCAGCCTAGATCCCCAGATCCTTGTTTAAGTACATGTAGAATTTAACAATCTGTAATATTTAATAAACTATTTACCTGTAGGTTTTCATGAAATTTGCCTAGCTACTTTAAGGAACTTTTAATATATACCTAGTTCTTGGAATAACGCGAAGATAGGTTCTCAGAAGTGACAAGTACATAACAAAGCAGAAAGACTTGTAGTTATTTATTTTAAAATGCAAATAGTGTAGAGTATAAAAGATATACATATTTATAGCAGTAAACAAAATAATGCACTCTATTATGCGGTGGGGAACCGGCATACACTGGGACGTGCATGGTGGCGGTCAGCACTAGGATGCGGGAGAATGAACCTCTTATCTGCAAACGTTTTTGCTTGCACGCTTTTTCCCTGACGATATTATATGGCAAGTTTGTTTGCTGTTTGTTCTTAATGCTTTTTTCCATTCTCTCCATAATATCCGCTCGCATTTAAGCGGTAGAAGAGGAGGATGATGCGGGAGAACGAACCTCTATCTGCAAACGTTTTTCCTCCTCCATATCAGGTGATACACTCTCGCACGCTATTTCCCTGACAATGTTATATCGCAAGTTTGTTCTTAATGCTCTTTTTCCATTTTCTCCATAATATCCAATTGCATTAAGCGGTAGAAGAGGAGGAGGATGTAGAAGAACGAATCTCTATCTGCAAACGTTTTGCCGCCTCCGTATCAGCTGATGCACTCTTTGCACACTATTTCCCTGACGATATTATATCACAAGTTTGCTGTGTTTTCTTAATGCTTTTTTTCCGTTCTCTCCATAATATCCAATTGCATTAAGCGGTAGAAGAGGAGGAGGCTGCGAGAGAACAAATCTCATTATGCAAATGTTTTGCCGCTCTGTATCAGCTGATGCACTCTCGCACGCTATTTCCCAGATGATATTATATGGCAAATTTGTTTGCTGTTTGTTCTTAATACTCATCCACGTACTGTACTTAACATTTTTTCCATTCTCTCCATAATATCCAATTGCATTAAGCGGTAGAAGAGGAGGAGAATGCGAGAGAACGAATCTCTATCTGCAAACGTTTTGCCGCCTCTGTATCAGCTGATGTGCTCTCGCACGCTTTTTTCCTGACGATATATACACCTTAACACAAACACAGTTAGAACAAGTGATATATCCTCGCAATATGCTGGGTAAATAGACACTGAAGCACATGGCAGCATGGCGTATAAGTGCCTCCGAGGCGTTTGATTATTTACTAAAATGAAAAATTTTTTGCATGGGCGTTATTCATGTATTTCGTGTTTTTTGTTGTTTTTTAGGGGCATTATTCCAATTTCATGGATTATGAACACGCGTAAAAAGCAAACTAGGTGTACTCGTATATATTTGAGCAGAAATCAGTTTCATGTAAAGAATGCGGTTATGAAAAATGGGTGACTGTCATTAGGCTGTGTAAAATATGAACATTATTGCAAATTTATTTAATAGAAATGTAGAAAAGTTGTTTCTCTCTCTCTCAGATGTCTTAATTGATATGTGCAATATTGTTCGTATTATTTGTACATTTTCAGGATTATCCCACCTACTTTTGTCATAAGTTTAAAGTATGAGCCATTTTAATTGACTATTGTGAGTTTAGGATTTATGTAGCTAATATACTGTTATGAACTGGGGCTGCAGCAGATCAGTGGTAGAGCACACGAGTCAGGATGTGACTAATGCTGGTTCAGTGCCACCACTGGGCGTTATAAAGTGCGTCCAGCTTTAATCCCCAACTCCTACATGTCTGTGCCCTCTCCCCTTCGAATGGGGACTAATTTCGATACAAACCGGTGCATTTCTTATAACAGTAGTCTCTAAACAGCCAGTCAGTGAAGACAGTATGTAGCCCCTCTTTTATTAAACAGTTTTAGCTCTTACTTTCTTGAATCTACATAAGATCATACCTGGGGTCAGCATATTACCAATCATAAATACTACTGCTGTACCATAGTTTGGGACAATAGAAGGAAGGAGTGACGATGAGCAGGTTATACTGATGTTCTCCTACCTCCCTTTTGTTTCTGTTGATTTCATTAGCATAAGGTATCAAAATAGGAAAAAAAGTTTCCATATGAAGTTTGTGGTGAACACTCTAGTCCTTTACTGGCTCAAACTAAAGAACTAGGCAACATGTATCCGAGACTCCGCTCCCTCTTTCAGAATCAATACACCTTGCATACTATTTTTTAGGGAGTCAAACATCTCAAAAATATTTTGAGGGCATCAGGTTTTATATCTTCTAGGAATAGCCCAGGAATCTTTAGTATGTAATGGACTGTATTTAAATTTTAAGGGTCTGGTGAGCATATATTAAGTGAATGGTCTATGCTACTTACACTAGGCTACTGGGATAAAAATTACACATTATATATACACTAGCATATAATGTAATAGAAAACAATTTATAATTGGCATACAAAAAATAAAAATAAATAATAACTTGGATTATATCAAATGACACTTTGTCCTTCAAAAAATATATTGTTGCAAATATAAAGAGGTATTTAACAACATAAATGCAGCAAGGCTAAGGAAAAACTTGAAATTATATAATTTTTTCACAATAAACCACTGTAGCCTAGGCTTAATGTTCCTTTCTAGGCTACAAAACATAGAATCATGTACGGAGCCAAAATCCCAATATTTGACACACTTATGTAGGCCACAAAATCAACAAGATAAAATGTCACAGATTACTGAAAATATTAGTGACACCCAAAACACAATGCAACAGAAGCATCCCATCTCAAGCAGGATAGGATAGCATTGAGGCCTAGTCTAGTGAAGATAGGCCAGGATAATCTATTGTTCATATGACAGCCTAGGGTATTGTTTCTTTACCATATACACATACATATATCAGATGGTATACATCAACACTCTACCATATCACCTTATGTTTTAACTTATTAAACTTATCTTGATAAGTGATGGGTAGATCTAAGCTGGTATTTCACAGTTTTAGTGATTTTTTGGCCATGACTCTATCTGAGCCGGGGAAAAAAAGTGTGGCAAATTCTCCATCTGTAAACAATAGTGTATCAGTGTTCAAAAGGGTTACAAATTACTTAAGAAATATTCCTAGATAACTTATTTATCATTACCTTACCAAGCTGGAAACTGTTAAATCTGCGTGCCTCCCTTACCATAAACTACTGAAATCTAAACAGTTTATAAATACAAAATATAGATACATATAATATTCAGTGACAAAGTCATGATCAAAATACCAAAAAAAAAAAAAAAAAAAAAAACCAGCGTCTGCATACAAAATAAGTAGTATCCCCCCCTTTTTTATAAAAAAAAAAATAGATAATAAGAGCAAGGGAGTCAGATTACAAAAATAGAAAATTGAATAAATATAAACAAGCAAATATACATCTCTGACACCATTTTATTTATTTTCATTGGGATGGAGAAAGCACAACCAAAACTAAGGGTTCTCTGTGACGTCATACCTGTTGGCCTGAACTTTTCAGGACACTCTCCCCCAACAAAGGTTAGGTCATTAATGAAATACAGTGATGCACTGCTAATTCATAAAAAAATCATAAGTACAAAACATTGAAAATCGCATAAATAAATTTACCAAACTTGCAATTATCAAACAACTACTAGTGGTATTTCAACTGAAAATACACTACAAAAAATCTTTTTCTATTAATACTTTCCGTTTTTCATTAGCACTGATTGCAGCCTTTCTAAGTGACCTCTGCCCGAGAGGCAGTTCACTTTCTGTTTCTGAATCTGTAACAGGGATTTTCTCCTCAGCAGTAATTTCCAAAGGAACAATCTTAGTGAGTGAACGTTCATACAGTACATTTTTAACCATTACTTGACAACTTCTCACTTGCCCATCATGCCCATAAAATAGTTTAACTACTCGTTCCATGGGCCACAAATTACGGTGAGCATTGTCTAGATCTACAAGAACTATATCCCCAGTTTTGAGAGGACATTCAATAAAATTTTCTTTATTACCATAATGTCATTCTCTCAATGAAGTTAAATACAAATTGACCCATACTTTAGTAAACTTTTTCAATGCTGCTGAAAGAACGGAGTACTGAACTCGAAGTTGGTCATTTTCTAAATTAGGAGTGTCCCCATCCACAAATTCATTCAGAGGGGTCAAAGTATGGAGAAGTTCTAAATGCACGGCTCGAGTGGCAGGGCATGTAAATAAGCATACATAGGCCTTACTACGTATAGGTACTTCCTCATCAGGATCTTGTTCATAAATTTCATAAGCGCCGGTCGTGTCGACACCAACACACTGGAATGGCCTACTAAAGGTCACCCTTTCAGCAGGTAAGGGAGGTGCTGAGGGTAGTGTAAGAGGAACACGAAGCAATTTCCTACAATGCATGCAAGAATGAACGACAGTTTTGATGTGTCGTCTTGCTTGGGGTAACCAAAAATTTTCTCTCAATTGCATAATGACAGTGTTAACACCAGCATGGTGATTTTTTTCATGACACTGTTGAATCAACAATTTAATTAATGCACTCTTTGGGGGTAGGAGGATAGGTCTTTTCATGCTATCTAACATTGATGCATTTTTCAAACGTCCACATGTCCTTATCAAGTTATTAGAATCTAGATATAAACCCAATTGATTTACAAAATTGACTATGTCACTTGACACATGGTACATAAATACTGTAACAGTGTAGGATAATGCTCTTGCTGAGCAAACTTAACTAATAAATGTAATGGTGACAATGCTACAGTAACTTTTCTCTTAAAACTCTGAACAAAATTTATCACAATCTGAATAATTCTTACAATCTTAGGTAGAGATGAAGATTGAGATATGTCCAAACAGGGAACGACTGGTTCTACTGCTATTGGCTCAACTAGAAGTTCACTAACAGCAACATTTTCTACCTCAAGGTCAGGTTGATGAGGATAGTCTGAGAGATTAGTAATCCAATCAGGACCAAACATCCATAAGCTAGAGCTACATAATTGACTGAACGTGATTCCCCGTGTAAGTATATCTGCAGGATTGTCTCTGGTGGGAACATAATTAATTTTCCAATTTCTCTCTCTGATCTCGCTAACGCGATTGCGCACATACACATCAGTACTTTTGTTATTATTAACCCATGATATGGACACTAGACTGTCTGACCATAAGGTGCAAGAAACAAACCCGAGACTACTAA
>JAXCGZ010001074.1:0-28244 GCA_037179515.1 Halocaridina rubra
TATGTTCAAATAACTTTTAATTCATATTTCTTACGTAATTTTCACTCATAGCACTGTAGTGTATATGATACATGATTACATATTATGTAATGTTAAATAAACAGACTAAAAAATGGTAATAAAGTCCCTTCACCTTCTGCAAACCTATAATTTCTGGCATTTATTTTACCCTGACACCATTAAGTAAAGAAATTTTGCTCCCTACTTTGAGCCCAAGGTGGGAAGGTAGGAACGGCATCCAGCCTTAATTCCCCAGCTTCAATCCATCTGTGTCCATCACTAAATAGGAACTTATAGTGACAATAATACGTAAAAAAAAATAGAAAAAAAAAATGTCAAGCAGTAGCAGTACTGATAACTCAGGGAGAACTGTACAGCAGGTATATTTATATTTTTCTTCCCAAGCAGAATTTTCTTCTACATGGTAAGTATTTAGCCACAGTGGCAGACTTGGTGGCACACGCAATTTTTTATTTGTTAGGTTGTCGGCTCGAAACCTGCCATGGTCTGAGGTTAGGAAGGGTATTCACTTAGGGTAATGGTGGCACAGCCAAGACCAAAGTCCTTCAAAATTAGGCACCGACCTGGCCCTTAATAGAAAAGGGCCAAGTTGGCAGCAAGCGTAACTTTGATTCATTTGGTCGTCAGTTAGAAGCTCGCCAAGGTTTGAGGCTAGAAAGGGCATTCACTTAGGAAAACAGTTGCACTGCCAAAACCAAAGTCCTTCAAAAGGAGGCACTGTCCCAGCCCATAACAGAAAAGGGAGTTTGTAACATGAGCTGGTATCGCGCTCAACAGATTCGACAGGTCGCCGGTTCGAAACCCACCATGGTACAAGGTTAGAAAGAGCATTCATTTAAGGTAACAGTTGAACTGCAAAAACCTAAGTCCTTCGAAAGCAGGCCCTTACTAGAAAATGGAGTCCGCTACGTAAAACCGGATCATGATATTCAGGATTTAGAAGGTAGTATTCTAACACTGAAAACTATTATTTAAAATATCCTCCTACATAGTTACTACTGATTAACTGTTATCATCCCAAAAAATTTCTACAGGACAATCCTGCTAATGCAACTAATTCTACACGACTTACATAGATTCTAGTATTAAATACAGTAGTATAAGTCCTATTGTATTCATAATTAGCTTTTATACTTTCAAAAGGGGAGATTAAAGAATACAACCGATAAAGTATCTGACTACATAGTATGGAATGAGTAATAAGACGGACAGGTTATTAGCATCAGGTAAAGATCAGTGACCCCAGAACATTAAATTGTTCCATAAACTGTCAGGTTAGGTTAAGTTAGGCTAGGCATAAAGCTATCCAAACCTAACTTAAATTAACACAACCTAATATAGCTTAACCTAACAATTTACATGGTTATTTTATTTTCTGGGAGTCACTAATCTTTACCCAATCCGATTATTCTAACACACGCAATATAGATTGCATGGAATTAAACCTTATGAGGTATTTTGTACTTCTAAGATAAACATATTGGAAACTTTAATTCTGCCCCTAAACTCCCACTTTGAGCATACAGAATGTCTACCAATTATTTCTACTTTGTCTTAGGCCTTACACTCTTTGCTCCAGAATAAGTGGACCAGTCCAGACCATCGTAAGGCAATGGAGAAGACACGGTGGGAAACAGCCATGTTAGGTACCATCTCTCACCAAGGCTTACCTGCAAGAAAATATTTTCTAAAAAACTACTTACTATACTGCATACCTTTTACTACTTAAAATACTGCATACCTTTTACTACTTAATAAACTCCATACATTTTATTACTTAATATACCGTATACCTTTTATAACTCCTCAATATATTCTACAGTGTATCTCGTTACTTCATATCAAAGTACCCCTGTACATTCTTATAATAAAAATGCTCTCAATATGAGACTAACACTGAAGTCTCGTGAGTACATTTAAGTCAAGAAGACTTGAGTTTCAGTTTAGCTGTGACAGTGTTATCAACATTACCAACACTGAGGTAAACCAATAAAAACATATATATACAATATTATAAATACAGTCACCTCTCGAATTTACGTGAGGATAGGTTCTGAAAATGACCATGTAATGCAAATTTCGTATAATTCAAAGAGTCTATTTCCATATAGAATAATGTTAATAGATATAGATACGTTCCACAAGCGTGTATTAACACACTATACCACAGAAAAATGCTAAGTAAAACAAATTTTACAAGTACATAACCAAGCTGAAATACAGATAAACAAAAAAATAAACAAATTAACTCACTATATACGGTGGGAAACAGGTGTGTGGTGGCGGTGATCTCAGTGCTAAGACATAACGATTTTCTGACTAGATTATTCAGAGAAAAATGGAACTGATGACCACTATCCAGAGCTTATGCCTTTGTTTGCAGTATGGTCGGTCAGTAACCACTACAAAATAGAATTTTCACCCTTTCTATAGTGATTTTTCCACATAGGTCATTGTTGTACTAGTACAACAATGATTTATGACTCTCTCTCTCTCTCTCTCTCTCTATCTATCTATCTATCGAGAGAGATAGAATCATTGTTGTACTTGTACAACAATGACTTTTGGGGAAAAATCACCCCAATAAGGGTGAAAATCCCATTTTGTAGATGGTACCGACAGACCATACTGCAAACAAAGGAACAAGCTCTGGTTAGCGGTCATTAGGTCGATTTTTCTTCCACTCAGCACTTAATTTTTTCTCACTTGTGTTAACCGCGCAGTTCAAATTTTTTTTTACTATTATTGTGCACATGCTAATCTAAATTCACATTGTATACTCGCGTAAATGAAGAGATGACTGCATATTTTAGTATTCTTTAAGGCAAACCTGTTACTTCTTATATAATTTATGTACCTAATGGTGTCTTAAGAGTGATGTAAACTATGTTTTGTTAGTAACAAATTTCTCTGTGCACTTGGCAACATTGAATTCCATTCTGACTTTTGCTTATTAAAATCAAAGTCAACTGACTTAGATGTGCTTTGCGAGCACTGCCATCTCAAGCCAATTCTGAATATCATTGCTAAAGGGAACTATGTCAAGTCTTCTTGGAAATGATGAGAGATGATTAATTAATAATATATTCTATATCCATTTTCTTAAGAATTCTGTTTTGTTAGAAAAAACAACAGCATCTTGGAAAATACTAACTTCAATTAAGCAATCACCTTAATGTTATGATTACGTCCAAGGTCATATTTTTGACCTTTGCGACTGTTGTTTTCATGCGTGGTTGTGTTGGTCAGAATAAGACCTGTGTAGTAGTAAATCAACACAGACATGAAAAGAAACCCAATCACATTGATGGAGAAGAGAAAGGCATACAACGTGCTCACAGAGGGCTCTAAAAGTAACCATACTCCAGGCAGCAAAAGACGAACTATGGCCCACAGATTGAAACCACCTGAAATTTCAAGTAAAGAAATATCAGTTTTATAATAAATGTAACAAGATACCACTTTCAAACTTTCATGACTTCATCACAGCAAAAGTCCATTTCATTTTTTAAATAGTACTGTACATCCACAAAAGTTATAGGACACGAATTAATCTCATAATAATAGTTCATTTCATTTTCCAATGAAGTCTAACTCTTTCCTTACCTACGTAAGGCCATATGAAGAAAGCATTAAGGAACGAGCAATATAAAGTTGATCCCCACATATAGAACAAGAAAATGTAAAAGTATCTATGGTTCCCATGTCCAACGCAACAGCCAGTGAATACACAGTGATGTTCTTTCTTCAAGATGCAAACATTACAGGTGGGGCAGTGCCGGGAACGCGGAGGAGCGGTGCTCTCGCAATTTGCACAAACGTGCCACCCAGGAGGTACCTACACAAAACAACATCAACATTAATATCAGTAACAAAATACAAATCTACCCTAGTCAATTATCAAAAATAAAAATCTAAGCCGTTTAAAGGTAACCAATGAAATACTCTCAGTTTCCTATTATATAATGAAATTAGTGGTTAACATCAAGGTATTCTTTACTAGCATGAGGAGTACGTTTAACACTTAGCATTCGTATGACATTGATATCATTTGAGGTATACCTGAGAGGGCAGGACCAGTCCCTGGGTCGATGTATCAACAAGAATAATACCTATGAAGTTCCCAATAATATTTGTGACAATAAAAGTTCCAGCAATCACATGAAGGAAGTTCAGTGTCCAGCTGTACACCGTTGGAGCAACAACAAACACCTTGAAATATAAGATTTATTTGGTTATAGAAAATATATAGCTATACAATCACAATTTTCAAAACTAGAGCATGTAGAAAATATTATAAAGATAAAAGTATCTCTTTAGGCACGCTTTGATTTCCATGAGAGATATGAGAGATATGATATATCGGCCAATACTAACATATGACCAACCACAGTAAAAGTGTCAAAACTATGTTAGTAATAGGTGACCTATATAACAAGTCTACATAACAGAAAATCACCTTACGAATTCTTACTCTTCAGTCACTTACCTCAAACCAATATACACCAGGAATGGCAAAGGACATGAACACGAGGGCACTCAAATCAGCAAAGGTGCGAGGCATCAGTTTTTTCCTCAGTCGTATTTTGTGAACCATATTGGTGATACTGCAAATAAAAAGGTTAATAAAAATAGCATATTACTGTATCAATAATAATATATACATATAAACAGGAAGTGCCATGTACTTGCACAGATAACCGCTTTCATATTATCACTAACTGTATTCATACAGTGAGTGTCTTATGATGATCAGTGCTTCAGTTTATTATGCTCTGGTGCATATGAACTATGAGGAACTAAGTATGCTGCTGAAGCAAACGATTTGTTGAGGTGCATGTAGCCCAGAACAGAAAATATTAAGTCAGAGTGATTACTCCTCACAGGAACTGTCATCAATGACAGTGTTATCTAAAACTTTACTAGCAAGCATGCTTCTCCTTTATGCTCTTGGTGGACTAAGTCAAGGGCATATAATTTTCAAATATTTATCACCAAAAATGTTTAGAAAAGAAAGAAAAAAACATATATCATTCAACAATAACAATTTTCCATATGTAGGTGTGAATCATGTACAGGTATACAAATTACACACACACATTTAAGAAAAAGGTAAAGAAATATATTCGGAGTATATATTCATACACAGAGTCATCTGGCAGCTTATCTGAATAATTGGTTATATCACTAGCTGCATAATCAAATTATACATAAGGTCAGGACCCTTGAAATGCTAATACTATGCGCATAACCCATTCCTAACCTCGCATATACAGTAATGTACATTAAATCAAGTACCGTATAAGAAGTAAACTGTACAGGCTGCTCAGTAACAAATATAAAAACGTGATTACTGTATTACCAAAGCACAATAATAAATGTTAAAGAAACTAAAACATACACATGAACAGGCTTACTTAATCTCTACCTGAAAATTATGTGTACTGCACCACAAGAAATAAGCGATTACTGTCGTATACAATATTACCATAAAATTAAAATTTTTCCATAGTTATCTAAAACTACTCTTCTCTGCCTTAAAAGTATAAGGAAAAAATAGGGTTATATGGTTGGGGCAACGAAAACTATACATCACAACCTAACCCATTCTACTTAACCTATTTCAAATGGTTTAGTTATATTGTACACTTACTGAGGGATCAGCGACCCCTCACTTAAGGCATTTTCTGATAGAAAAAATGCCCAAATACATTTGAATTAAGCCAAAAACATGTCAGATATATGCTATTCTATTACATAATTTTTCAATTTGAGGATAATTTCTGTCAACAGAAATGAAGACCCGGGGCATTCCATTGAAAACTAATCTAACAAAACTTGGAGTAGTAGTGTCATAATATATTATTATTACTGAAAATACTATTCAGCTAACAGTATTTACGACAAAAGACTATTAATTCTGGAACATAAAATCCTAAAATAGATGCTAATTAAGCATACAGTCTACTTTATTCTCTATAGTATGGTGCCCGCACCTAAACAAAACCTTAAGAAAAGTATCTAACCACCTGAAAATAATGACATCACTTAACATTTCGCTTCTTAACTGGGGGTGAACAAACCTATCCAAACCTAACTTACCTGTTACAATAATGATTATTTTTCTTCTTCTGATAACAGAGGGTGTGAAAGTAAAGTTTTCCTAGTGATTTTCACCGTTATATTATTGCTTTTGATAAACATTAACGTTAAACAGGGGGGGCTCTTCTAGTTTTGCAATGGAAGGTGATCGACTTTGATTGAAAAATTCAAAAGGATATGAGCAACTTTTGTTACAACCAATGCCTAACTGAAATTTTGATCAAAATCGATAATTTTTCAATGAAAATCTATAAATAAATGGGAACTGGTAAATGATTACTTCTATACCCCCCAATTAGGGGAAAAACATGGTTACTATATAGGTAGGATAGTTAATAAGATTAGTCAGGTATGTTCACCCCAGTTGGGAAAGGAATGGGTATTGCTATTATTGATTTCTAATTATTTAGATACCTTTTCAAGTTTTTTTTTTTTTTATACTGTGTTCGCTTGAGATATGATAATATGCAATTACCAGGATTTTTATCTTTGATAAATATTAACTATTGTTGTTACAAGTGTCTAATGCTTTGGGTTTATTGTGGCTGTTTAGGGCACTGATTATAAATAATTACCCAAGTAAAAGCATCTTTTTTTCTATAAATTACATATAAACCCATAAATGGAAACCGATAAGTACGTCTATAAATGACACTAAAATTTACCTTAATCACCAATCATAAGTTGATGACATAATAATAAATCACAAGGAATATATCTCAGCAGTAATATAGGCAATTAAGCTTTTTCTTACCAAATGCAAATCTCGGAAATCAAACAACGACAAAAATGCAAACCGAAAGTACGTCTAAAAATGACACTTCGGTTAACCTTTAATTTACCTTGGTCGGGTTACAAGTGGCCAAAACGCCACTGACTCCTTTATAACGTACTGTATATGAATAAATCATCTAATATATTTGAGCATTAATAACTATCTTTAAGAGTATTCTTACCAAATGTAGAGCTCTGAAATCAAATGACACATGCAAACCGATAAGTACGTCTATAATTGACACTTCAGGGTACCTTTAAATTTGCCTTTATCTGATAACGATTTCAGTAGGCCAAAACACCAATAATTACTTGATAACATATAACAATTAGTCACATGGAATATATTTGAGCATTAATGTCAATAATCAAGCGTTTTCTTACCAAATGCAAAGCTCTGAAGTCAAATATGTTTTCGGTGTTCTCTCTCTCTCTCTCTCTCTTCAGCAGCAGACGAAATACTTCATGACGTCACACGTGGTTAATTCAAACAACCCAATTAGACTTTCAACAAGTAATTCAAATTTATATGTTTATATAGGTAATTTTTACAACTAAACCTGGCTTAATTTGGAGTTTAAAATTGTAATTTTTTTCCTTTTGTTTTTCATGCGTTTAGAATGAATCTGACCTTGAACCCGTTGGAAAATGAATTAGGTAATCACAATTAGGTAATCACGATTTATATTTTATTTTTGCTAGCTGTGTTATACACTAATTTAAATCTATTCATTCATCTTATACTTACCATATTAACTTTTAAAGTAATTTACTTTATTCCATTTTCTTCTTATAAATCATACACTTTAGACCTTTTTGCATTTTGCTTTCTCTGGGGTAGCGAATGAACATTCTATATGCTTAAATCCTTTCATTATTTTAATACTACTATCATGTGTGCGACTTGACTCGGCCATTCCCTTCACAAGAGACGACCGCCGTTATAGAACATGTATGTAATTACCTATTTATGCTTACGGGAAAGCGCCCTAAGCTCGTAACTTCCCCTTTCCTGGTCGGTTCCATTTTGTACTTAGTGATACTTATCATACTTGTCCTTAAAACTATGGATTGAGTTACATTAACTACCTCCTCGCTTAGCGAATTCCAATTATCAACTACTCTTACACTAAAAAGGTACCTCCTACAAAGAAGTTTTCTTACGAAGCTTCAAACTAAGACCTCTAGTTCTAGAGCCAGTCATATCAAAATATCGATCCCTATCCACTCTGTCATAACCATGAAGGAATTTAAAAACCGTCACCATATCCCCCATCATTCTTCTAGGTTCGAGTGAGGGTAAGTCTAATTCCCTAAGCCTCTCATCATAACTGAGATTGTGTATTTCTGGCACCAGTTTCGTGGTATGTCTTTGAACTTTTTCCAACTTAACTAAGTGCTTTTTCAAGTGCGTATTCCAAAAGAGGGCTGCATATTTAAGCTTTGGCCTCACATAGGTGACAAATATTTCTGAACATTTCCTTGTCCATGTGCTTGAAAGCTACCCTTATGTTTATTAAGAAAACATATGCTGCCCTTACTATGCCATTTATATGCATTTCTGGAGACAAATCGGCCATTATGTTTACTCCTAGATCTCTATCATTCTCTGTCTCTTGAAGTTATACTCCAGCCACCGAGTAGTCAAGCTTGGACCTTCTGGCACTTGCACCCATTCTCAGTACCTTACATTTTGAAGTATTGAATTTCATTAGCCACTTTTCTGACCACTCATGCAGACTATTTAGTTTCTTGAAGTTCTCTACCATTGTTCTCGTTTCTTACTTTTTTCACAATCTTTGCATCATCTGCAAACATATTCATGAATGAATTTACAGACTCTGGTAGGTCATTTACATATACAAGGAACAAAAGTAGCCCTAAAACTGAATCCTGTGGAACTCCACTACTAACTCTTCTCCATACCAAGATATTTCCACCTATTCTTGCCATTGCTGGCAGCTTCTTAAGTCTCACGTATGGGAGTGTCAAATGCTTTCTGGAAGTCTATGAATATGCAATCTGCCCAACCCTCTCTCTCCTGTAAGATTCGGCTTACCTCATCATAAAATTGTAATAAATTTGTTACTGTTGATCTCCCTTCTCTGAAGCCATATTGTCTTACTGACAAAAAGTTGAAGGATTCCAAGTGAAGAGAGGTATGATTCCTTAGTAATTTCTCCAGAACTTTGCAAACTAAATTGGTCAAGGAAACAGGTTTATAGTTTAGAGCCGGATCCCTCCTTCCCTTTTTGAAGATAAGTATCACGTTCGCTTGTTTCCAGCATCTTGGAATCTCCACTGACTCCAATGACTTTTTAAATATGATACTTGGTGCTGCTGATATTGAATTTGTGCATTTCTTAAGTACATACGGGGATATATCGTCAGGACCTGTAGCTTTATGGGCATCTAACTCCATTCAGTGCTTTGCATACCACTGTGGCTGAAAAGATGGTGTTCTCTAATACTGGCCCATGAGTTTCTAACTCTGTAATCTGAGGGGGTGGGGTATTTTCTACTGTAAATACTGACTGAAACTCCTTGTTCAATTCTTTACCAAGTGTATTCGGCCCTTAACAGAAAGGAAACTATTAAAATTCAATACTTGTGATTACCTGCTTTATAAAAAAAAAAAAGTATTAGAAACTTATATATATATATATATATATATATATATATATATATATATATATATATATATATATATATATATATATATATATATATATATATATATATATATATATATATATATATATATATATATATATATATATATATATATATATATATATATATATATATATATATATGGATTTGGATTCGGTTTTACGTCACAAACTCCCATTTCTACTAAGGGCTAGGCCAGTTGCCTTGTTGCGAAGGACTTGTTTTGGCAGATGTAGTCGTTACCCTAAGTGTATGCCTTTACTAACCTCAGTCCTTAACGGGGCGCGAACCCTCGACCTACCGCCTCAGAGTCGCGGATGCTACCATTTCGCGATATATATTATAAATCAAGGTTTTACATCATGGACTCCCTTTCCTTGAAAGGGCTAGGACAGAGCTTCCTTTCAAATGCTTTTGGTGCTGGAATGCAATATTTTCAGACCGTGGCAGGTCTCAAACCGACAAGCTAACTAATTAATCATGTGAAAATTTTCATTCTAACATGGCACCATATGCCTTTTTGGCTAGCAGTGGCCACAATTGTATAAAAGAGCAAGACAAGTAAGATTTAATCAATCTCCTCAGTTGTATTTGCAGATTTGCTATTTGAAAAATATATTGAAATTCTTTCATACCTCACTACCTTAGACATTTATTTTAATGCCTCTCCTAAAAAAGAATCACATTTCTACCTTGTCCTTAAAACTGTTACATTTCTTTTTCTCATTGTTTTCTTGGTGTCCAGGCCCTATGAGGTCAATCTTAGTACGTCCCAGTATCACTCATATAAATGAAAAAAAAAGGTGTTTTTCTCTCCCATGGGTAAGAAAGTCTAGAATACAAAGGTATAGAAAATTTTCATATAACTTTAAGAGGAACTAACAGTGTCTCACTTGGCAACAAAAATATGAATTGCTATCAGCTCAACAGAAGCTTGCAAAGACTTGGTATATTACCAAAGTACATATATTAGTATATTACTATATCATGACTCAGCGTGTAATAAAAAAAAAGGAAAGCAAACATTATAGAAGGCTTCAATTAGTAAAAGTAATCTCTAGCTTATCCATGATGGAATGACTTTTCAAAAACCCTCAAAATTATCAATGCTAACTAAAATATTCTTGTGAAACATTTCTACAAGACTACATTTATATAACTGACTTATTCAATTTTTATTATGATGCCAAAGTAGAAAGTATTTCTTCTTCTTCTTAAAAAAAAAAAAAGAGGATCTTAAATATAATAGGACTACATCACTAAAAAGCTGGTTTTACGTCACGGACTTCCCTTTTCTACCAAGGGCTAGGACGGTGCCTTCTTGCGAAGGACTTCGGTTTTGGCAGATGTAATCGTTACCCTGAGTGCATGCCCTTGATAACCTCAGACCGTTAACCCTCGACCTGACGCCTCAAAGTCACAGACGCTACCGTTTTGCCATGGTGACAACAATAGGCCTACATCAATACCATACCTATTTAACACTGACCCTCCTAGTCTGAGCAGAATATGTCTTAACAATATAATATAAAATCTAATGAACCTACACATCATTCTTTCATTTCTATCTTGTCCTTAAGTTGCTATTTCTTTAAATGTTTTCTAGGTGCCTAAGCCCAATGAGGACAATTTTCTCTGCTCATCGCAGTGTCACATTTGTGGTGAAGGAGAAATTCACATCAACAGTAAGTCTCCAATGTTAAGCAGGTACTTAATATTTCGAGATATTACTGTAACAAGCTGCAACTGATTGGTTTTATGCCATGAAATTCCTTTTCTACTATGGGCTAGGTCAGTGCCTGCTTGCAAACGACTTTGGTTTTGGTAAATGCAACTGTTACCCTTGTACAACAATAATAATCTCAGACTGTGGAGGGACATGAACTTTATGTGATGAATCAGTCGGGAGCATTACCGCTCGCCCAGTGTCTCTTGCAACTATTCAAAATAATGTAAAGTACCTTTAACTTCACCAAGCTTTATGCAGTTCCTACAGTATACACCGAGTACAACGCTGCCAAATAGAATAGCAAGAATTGTCCTAAGTAGATAAACAACACACAGAGAGAATTCCACCTTCATTTTCCTTGCAGAAAAGAAGGGCAAGAGGCTGGATATTCCTTGCCTTCAGAATTTTGTTTCTTGCCTCACCTCAACTGACATAGAAAGTGATAAAACACTAGATATCTCAAATGGAATAAATAAAACATACAATCAACAAAGACAATAGGATCGATTACGAGTCAATACAACTTTTTCCTAAACTCCTTAAATTTATTTTAATTATCAAAACAAACACAGTACGGTACCCGACTATAAAAAATTTAAAAACTTATTTTATTGACACAGACTCTAATAGGATTATGGGTCTTTACTCCAGTCATGAGCTTTATTCAGTCCCATAAAGCTGGGGCTGCTAAATATAACTTGCTTATGATCTGGTCAAATGATATCTACTTACTGTGGAAAACACAAGGTAATGACAATGAATGCCAAATAATTTATTTTCTAGATAAACTTAAAAAAGATACTACAAAAACTTTGCAATGTACTTCAACATGGTGCTCTTTGTATCATATGAAATAGGGATGCGGTGATAAGCAAATTGTAAAATTACTATTTAATTGCACTTGCCTCATTAGCTAATACAGAATGATTGTCAAGCAATCATCTATACGGTAATTATGTATTGTGATATGAAAACGTGCTTCGTTATTAATTGTATGTGACATAGCCTGCTGGCTAGTACAGTGGTAACGCGCTGGCTTCGCATTCACGAGGTCGAAAGATCGGTCCCCGTCCAAGACCGAGAGTTTAAGCTGTTCACTGGCAGGAACTGCTGTGGGTGGACATCACAGTGGGGGGTTGGGGCTTGTCCTGGCTGACGAATACCCATTGTAAAATGGAAATAAAGTTTATTATTATTATTATTATTATAATATTTTTGGTGGGACAACCTATGAGTGGATGCCAGATCTTATACATACCACAAATGAATCACGATTTTGGGATTACCGAGTGCTGGCATATGATGACAAAATTAGGCGGATTTTACCTTAGTTACTACATTTTATTGTCACTGAACTGTGTCATACAGTGGTGAATCCATCTGTATACAGTGAATCCCACAAGTTATCCCTACACATAGAGGTTCCGGCTTGCTCAATCACAGTGACGGCAAACATCAGCAAGTTTATTCTGAGTAGTAATCAAGGTGTCATAATATCCTAATGCATGAACGTTCCAGGAATCTGAATTTCCCATTAAATGGACAAGACAACAGGAGACGAATGTCCTCCAAGAACACTAAACGCACACAATGTGCTTAGTAATTTTCTTTTGGATACGTCCAGAAATGAAAGCTTAAATCATGCATTTCCGAGTGAAAAAAAAATTCTATGATCATTTTATGCTTCTGCAATGGTTTACAAACTTTTACAGTAACCATGGTGTTTAACTTGGAGACTATATTAAGCAGAAAAGGGTGTGAGTGGACACAAAGAGCTGTGGGCTAGTTGCGCATCTTAGCACATAATATATGATTCTTAATGTATTCTTACATGTTGTGCATAACCATTTATGAATTTCTATACATAGATGCCTATCTATAATAAACAAAACAAGAATGGCAAATTGATCAAATCCAATCAATATGTCCAAGTAGTTGATAAAGATTAATTGGCCACAGGACTGATTTGGCCAATTACCAATTATTTGCCAATTAATTGGCACATCCCTAATAAAAATGAAAATGTACCTAGGACTAAATTATATGACATGATAATATCTAAAATACTATTCATAAAAAATTAAACAGCAAATAATATGCAAATTCAAGTGTGTATATATATATATATATATATATATATATATATATATATATATATAATATATATATATATATATATATATAATATATATATATATATATATATATATATATATATATATTCCCCAACTTACGAACGAGTTAGGTTCCAGACATCTGTATCTAAGCAGAAATGTTTGTAAGATGTGCTTAGGTAAAAGAAATGTACAGTACAGAACATACATGTGCAGCAATGTACAGTACTTTGGTTAAAGACACTTAACTACCACATTAAACATAAAGTATACAGTATTAATGAATTTTATTACAGTAATAAAAATTAAATAGTACAGTACAGTAAAACATACATTAATACATGGGTAGATAATGAGTAGGTTTTTGTTCTCATCTGTGAATGTTCGTAACTCATTTGTTCGTTCGTATGGGATATATATATATATATATATATATATATATATATATATATATATATATATATATATATATATATATATATATATATATATATATATATATATATATATATATATATATATATATATATATATATATATATATATATATATATATACACACAAAGCAATGGCAATCAGTATAATTTATGAATGACAATACCACAATTAGTAATACTGATTACAGGTCGAACGGCATTATTACTCTCGCTAACACCATATAGCAAACTGAGTCCTTCTACAACCATTCCAAATGCGCAATCATGCTCAAAACGAGAATAGCACTTGAGAACGATATCACATTGAGCACACAAACTGCCGTAGTTCCTCGAACCTAGAAGCATGCCGGGAGACACTACTTTTGAATATTCTCCGCCATTTGTTACGCCTTCCACAAGGGGGGCACGTTTAATTTTGTTCCCAGTTCGTAAGAATTGGTGCCGTTTGTCACAGGAATCCAACAGTGCAAAATCTTTGTAGCTGATGCCATCTTCACCAGTACACAGTTTCAGGAACTGCTTGGCCCTAGGGGTCTGGCCAAACATTTCCATGTACACACGTCCTTCGTATTTGTCATCCTTACATATCTCAAAGAAAGCCAGGGATTCTCCACTTAAGGCATCTATAGCATCTTTGAACTACATAAAAGAGAACGTTCAATAAATTTCAGTGAATATATAAGAATGTGTGTATATATATAATATTTTTTAACATGATATCAAAGCCAACTGAACCCAGCAGAATGGTCACACATGAATTAAGAAAATATGGGGTACAAAAATGCTTCATCCTACCATCCTCAACCACACCTTCTGTCAGCTGCTTTGTGGCAAGAAAAAATAAAGAAAGGTGAAAATAACTGTCAACTATTTACGTCTTTATCTTTTGTTAGTCGGCTCTCGTAACAATTGGGATTCTGGGGAGATAGGGAGAAATTTTTCTTCCTAAGTACATCAGGAGAGGCATGCAATACACAAAATGACAATATTAGGGAAAATTAAAAAAGAATACATGACAATAGAAAATGCATCATGTTCTAATGCACAATAGTATAAAGAATATATACTCTTTCCAGCAGGCCAGGAAAATTTCTATTTTCCGTGTACTGTAGGAGGTGACTCAAAGGGATATCCATTGTGAGGGAGGTGAAAGCATTTTGCACTCAAATTCACATTCATCTATCTTTAAAACTATTTATACATAAAATGATAAGTCTTATAAGAAGACTGAAGAATATAGTGAAGTCTAGAAGCATGGCAATTGCCTCCTTGAAATTTTTTTTGGCACAAACATATTGGTAGAACAAGCAAATAAGGGACTGTTCTACTGAAGCCCTGCTAAGTTACCTTGAACATTGTGATACTGTTAGGGCAACCTTGCTGATTTTAGCAAATTATGGCATCTTATTTGTAAAAAAAAAAATAATTTGACATTAAATATTGTATTACCGAGCACCTTCGTGCACAAAAGATTGACGGCACTAAACATAAATCTTAACGTTCCGGTTTTACAGCACGGACTCCCTTTTCTACCAAGGGCTAGGACGGTTGCCTTCTTGCGAAGGACTTGTTTTGGCAGATATAATCGCTACCCTGAGTGCATGCCCCTGCTAACCTCAGACCATGACGGGGCACGAACCCTCGACCTGACACCTTAGAGTCGCGGATGCTACCGCTTGAGCCACGGTGACTACACTAAACATAATATCTAAAAAAATACACACACAGAAGAAAGTGTTGCTCATCTGTAATTTATCTTTATCCTTACCATTCATCATCACAAAATTTGAGGACTGTCGTAAAAAACCCGTAGAGTGGTCGACTCAGGATGTGATGGACCCATGTTCAAGCCCACAGCAAGGCATACAGCCTTAATTCCCCAGCTTCAGTTTATCTGTCCAACCCCAAATGGGGACTAATAGTGACACATTAAAACATAGTTCAATGTCAAAGGTTTCCATTTTTTGATGGAATGTAGATTCAATTGAAATAAAAATACATTTAAACATGTGTGTCCCTATTGGTGGGTAAGAGAGAAGTCTACCCTAGTATATCGAAAAAGTCAACCCAAGGGGATAGGGGAGCAAGTCTGGCTTCTAGCCTTGCTAGTAGTATTATCATCTAAAAGGGAAAAAATCTATGTTAAGGTACCATTTCTTTTAATATACGATTCTATTCCCCCGGAAGGGAGGGGGCAAGAATAGCTCCTCACTGTTCCTCTATGCATCATAAGTCGACTAATTGGGGTGGAGAGATGAGACTGGGACTCTCCTCCTCTGCATATTTCTTCCACAGAGTAAAGTTTTTTGCTCTGATTCAGCCATCCTCCTCATAAGGTGCATTATGGCTTTTTTGCATTAGCACTATACAGCTTGAACATCACTACCCCCATTGATCAAAAATCAATTTTCTTGAGCATGCAAAAAGTAAAATTATTTGGTGAGCTTGCAATGGTGCAAAATAAGTTAATACATCATACATTTACTGTCTCAATGTATCAGTCCATGCTAAGTATGCAAAAGTATTCAAAGAGATAACTTTGAAAAGTGCATTTATAAGAACAGGTAGGGATACAGTAACCCCTCGTTTATCGCGGGAGTTTGGTTCCAGGACCGGCCGCGATAGGTGAATTTCCGCGAAGTGGGAACACCTTAAAACTAAATATATAAAATAAAATAAAATAAATAAATAAATAAATAAAATAATACCGGTATATATTTTTTTAAGATGATTATGACACCAGGACGGGCCAAAAAATTATAAAATAAAACAGCATTTATCATGCTGTAAAGAGAAACAGAGATGAAGTGTAATGACCTGTCAGATGTGAAGGGATTATGAAAGATGTGTAATGAATATCCAATTCTCTGCTGGGTTTTAATATACCTCTGCATTACTTTCATCAAGTCTATTCCAAAAATTCTTCTTAGATCTTATTATTATTATTATTGGCAACAATAATTTTCCTTTGATGATGATTTTGGAGATCATTATTATTATTATTACGAATTTATAATTAAACCATTATTTTTACAATAAATAATGTAAATTTTGGTTGAATGAACAAGAGTTAATTAAAGATGTTTCTCTCTCTCTCTCTCTCCAACATTCTATTCTACCCAAACCCCCAAACTCTCTTTGTCCCAGCCAACTAGGGAGGGGCACTGTACACAGTTATTAAAGTAAATAAACCAACATATGTACAAACAATGAAAAGCCCTTAATAATAATAATAATAATACTGATAATCTCCACAATCTTCAGCAAAGGAAAATTATTGTCTCCAATAATAATAATAATAATAATAGATTCGGTTTTACGTCACGAACTCCCTTTTCTACTAAGGGCTAGGACGGTTGCCTTCTTACGAAGGACTTGTTTTGGCAGATGTAATCGTTACCCTGAGTGTATGCCCTTACTAATCTCAGTCTGTGATAATAATAATAATAAGATCTAAGAGAATTATTGGAATAGACATCATGAAAGTAATGCAGAGGTATATTAAAACCCAGCAAAGAACTGGATATTTATTACACATCTTTTATAATCCCTTCACATCTGACAGGTCATTACACTCTCCATTTCTGTTTCTCTCCACAGACTGATAAAGGCTGTTTTATTTTTTCATTTTTGGCCCGTTCTGGTGTAAAAAAAAAAAAACACACACACACACACAAACACACCATCCGCAAAGCACTGAATTTGCGATAGGTGAACCGCGAAATTGTGAGGGATTACTGTACTAATTTCAAAAGGAATATGATGGAGTACATCAGCATTTATTATATGATAAATGATATTCCACAAAATTCTCGTTTTATGCATCACTTGTAGTAACCAATATGGAGGTGGACAGAGACAGAGTGTGGCTTGAGATTTAATGCTGCATGCCCTTCCAAGCACACCATGGTGAGCTTGATCACAGGTCTGTCAAATCCTGAGACTAACACTCGGACCATTCTGTACTATTATATTCCATAATATAATAATCTCTATTTATATAAACAATTATACATACTTTGATAATCACAGCATTGTCTGGAGGTGTTTTGTCTTCCAGAGAGTGCATGATGAGATACTTGTTGTCAACGACTAATTTTCCCCATCTTTTCCCTTCAAATTTATCATTCTCATGGACAAAGTATGCAACATTAAGTATACGTAACTTGTCTGCCAGACTCTGAAATACAAAAAGGAGTGAAAATTATGAATTCTTCCTGGTCACACACTTCTGATGGATATGGGGTACACAGCACACAAACATCCACATGTGCTCAAACACAGGGTATAATCGGATAATAAGTTTATATTGCGTGAAGGAAATTACCCCAACATATTTTGCAGGAAGTGTTGAGTGATTGCTGAGTCTGACAGCAGATGAGAAAATGAAAACTGAAGTTCTGGAGATAAAGTATTTAAAGGCATATGTTATATCAAATGGTTTTATGTAGCGAGAAATAAGCATGCAACAGAAAAGTATGAGATAAATGTTTATGATGCACTTTGATGACACGTCACTGATACAGTCACACTTTATTATGAACGTCTATAAAATGGCAGAATTATTAAAACTGTGTGAAAAAGAGCACAAATGAAAAATGACAAAGAATATAATTTGGTTCAAAGTATAGAATTCCAGGGAATTTTATCAAAAATTCACTTTCATCATGCTTGATAGAAGATTTTAGTTAAGTAAACAAAAAGTTTGAGAGAACATAGAGCAATACTGGTTTTTATAATGAAATTAAAAGACTGGAATAATATTGATGATCATTAAAATTACTAACAAGGGAAAAAAGTACTTACAGAAATGTCTAGAGATGAAGAGATATTTGAAAGCCCTGCTGCAATATGATCACCAACATACTCTTTTGATTTTTTCATCCAAGAATCACACTCTGCAACATGACCTTTCAGTCGCTTGATAGACTTCATCATGCGACTGGTAGACGAAGCCTCCACCAAAAGTGCCTCGTCCAAGTCCAATCGCTTTTGCCACTCATTTCCTCTCTCTAAGTCTTTCTTTAGTTCTTTAGTTCTAATCTGTAAGGACGCTATTTCCCTCTGGATATTTCCACATTCATTCTCTAGAAACTCAATGTGCCCATCTAACTCTGAGACCTTAGAATCAATACTCAAGGAGTAATTTTGTTTGATGTGAAGAAAAGCCTCTGGAACGCTAAGTAAGTCTTCGCAGTTGTCTTCGTGAACGCATTTGAAGCAATGCCATTTGTCACTACTTGGACACCACGATATAGTAGGGGCACCATGCTGCATACAAGTATTATTATCAACAACCTGAATTTGTACTTTAGGAGCGGTTTTGGCCAGTGCTCTTGATAATCGCAGGATCGTGTACGATACGGGAAGGTGAGAGGAATCGGTAACTTTTAGTACTTTCCGGCACTCAGGGCATAGTCTATGGGACACACTTTTCTTTAAAAGTTCATCAATACAGGGTGTGCAAATGGTGTGCCCACAACGCAAAGTGCGAGGACTGTGCACGTTTTCGTCAAATGCTTCATAACAGACGGTACAGTTTGAATCTTCTTCATTTGTATTCATGGTTCTGAAAATGAAGAATACTCTGATAAATGCAATTAAACATGACATATATGACCGCTGCATCCCTTATTATATTTTTATCCTATCACACCTTCTCTACAACTTGTAAATGATTGGTACTGTAACTAAAACAAACCATCCTTTTAAAACTTTAATCTTCATACACAATTACTCTATACAGTATATTGAGTCAACAACATTTTACCTTAGATATACAAAAATGAAAAAAAAATTACCACAAGCATTGATCATGAAACACTATGTATGATAAAACTTAACTACATTATAAACTCATCTGCAACAAATTTCCATCATTTCAGAAACTTTGGTAAAAGCACATAATACGTGCAACTAAAATCACAAGGATGATTAAATTCATTAAGTATGAATCGTGTTTTGATACACCTGACATCTCTTATAAATCAATTATAATAAAATATAATCTAAAACAGAAATTTACATGAAGCATTACTGATAAAGATAAAAAGGTACATCTTTTACAAAATCCTCATCTCCCTTTGTTTTTCCTATGTTTCTGATTCTTTTGAATGTATTTGACCTTCAAAACCATTGAAAAATAGGTGCTCTTCCAATATATGATCTACCATGAATATTCACATTCCAATACCTGCTCTACAAAGTTTTTCCATTCAACTAGGAACATAACGTAACCTATAATGGTAGATCATAGATTGTTGGTACAGCATATATTGGAAGAGCAGCGATAAATATTCCTGCCTTAACCCAACCTAAGCTAACTTAACCTAAAAACAAGTACTGTACAGTAGTTTAGAATGATTTTGAAGGTCAAATTCGTTAAATAAAAAAACATCAAATATCTTCAAATTAAGAGACCCACTAAACCGAGTAACATAGTCAGGGATGAGACAGGTGTAATAATAAAAAATTATATATAAAACAGGGCGTGTAGCCAGAGAATTTCCACTTTATGAGAGTTGAAATAACATTCCATTCAAATATGAGAAACCTGCATATAGTTTATTTGAAAATGAACAAAAAAAAAAAAAGGATTAGCGAATTCCAAGCATTATTTTTACACTGAAAGAAGTACTTCCTTACATCCTGCAAAAAAGTTTCCTTCTGATGCTTCAAACTATGACCTTTACTTCTAGAGCTAACCATACCAAAATCATTTATCCAAGCTGTATCCCCTTACTCATTCTAACTTTATGTGATGGTAAGTTTAAGTCCCTCACTGCATCTTGTAAGAGGATTCTAAGAGGGCTGACGAGCATGGGGCTGGTAATTCTTCTAGCTTCGAGCGACAGTAATTTCAATTCCTCACTGCATCTTCTAAGAGGACACTAAAAGTGCTGACGAGTCAGGGGCTGGTCTTCTATCATCAAGTGATGATAAATTGAATTCCCTTACTGCAACTTGCAAGAGGACCCTAAAAGGGCTGACGAGCAAGGGGCTGGTAAATCTTCTAGCTTCAAGTGATGGTAAGTTCAGGTTCCTTACAGCACCTTCTAAGACAAGACTTTTCAACTTTTTCTCCCCACGCACCCTTTCGGGTATTCTTTAAGTCAGCCTTGTACCCCCTTCCCTTTGTGATAAGTGGAGAAAAAACACACAGAAAACATTCCCTTGTGTATATTTTGCAAATACTGTACTTATGTGAATTAACTACATAACCGTCCTGCCATAACCAGTAATATAGTATGCACAAACAATTTCATAGAAAATTAAACAAATAATTCACAAATATTTAATTGTGGCTATATAGAATAAATTTCAAGGTTAATGAAAGAGCTGAAAAACAAAACACATTATCATTACATCTATACACTCGTACAAGTCAGAAGTTCAAGTCAGCGGATGGTCAGTCACACGGCCTGAAGTGCGTATCGGGCCGTACTCCCAACAACCCCTGGGGAAGAGTACCCCCTGGGGTATGCGTACCCCAAATTGCAAACCCGTCTGAGAGGATACCAAGAGGGCTGACGAGCATGGGGCTGGTAATTCTGTCCCTCAAGGAATTACTTCCAAGGGACAGTAATGGAAAATAAGCTCAAATGTCTCAGGCACATCGAAATGACTATACTGTGAACCTAAAAACAGACATAAGCGATGCATTTACGCACGGAAGTTCCAGAGATAAGAGCCATGAATGAGCCACAACAAATGGCTATATCAGTCCCATTCAAATAAATTAGTGTCTTAAACTATGTGATGATGAGCAGTAAGTGCCACTTAGAGGCCAAATATAAGAATGACTAGGGAAAAATATCACATACCGCTGGTTAAAGTGGAGGAAAAAGATGAATGACAACACGTATTCAACACGTTGCTTAGCGCCAAACCACTTCAAACATTTAATGACTACAGTGAACTTGGAATTCAATATTTTCTCAGAACGAACTCACATACTTAGTTTCTAGAAAGACCAAACTTGAGTAATATTTATAAGTAGTGTTTTATTTCAAAATTGTTTTTAGACAGCTTATTATATACCCGTAATCTGAGTTTTCAGTATTTATATACTAACGATTTCACTGAACTTACATCATTATATATCTATATGAAAGCTATATTCCTCAGACTATGGTTGACATTTTTCACAACTTTCTGAATTTGCTCACTGAACCTCAGATTTTTGGCAATAATAAATCCCATATCTTTTACAGATTCTGTTAGGGTGATACCTACATCACAGATGATTGACTTTAAATCACTATTCATTTATGCTTTATCGAGTGCCTATCATTATACAATATGTTTATCATTTAATTACCCCCAAATTATTTATTTTTAATTCAAGTTCATTCACTTTTTCGCATAATTTAAAATATTATTTATATTTGTTACTGTTTGTTCAATGTTCCGGTTTTACGTCACGGACTCCCATTTATACCAAGGGCTAGGACGATTGCCTTCTTGCGAAGGACTTGTTTTGGCAGATGTAATCCTTACGCTGAGTGCATGCCCTTGCTAACCTCAGACCATGACGGGGCGCGAACCCTCGACCTGACGCCTCATAATCGCGGACGCTACCGGTTGAGCCACGGCGACTACGTGTTACTATTTGTTCAATATTATTTACAATTAAGTAGAATTGTGAGTCTTCCGCAAACAAATCCATTAACATTGGAGTCTCTTAAGATCCATGATAATTCAATCGCATACTGAGAAGACAGAGTTAGGATCCATGATACTTTCATGAGCATACCTTTACTCAGTCTCCTGCTGATTGATTTGGTGTCCTTCATTGAGACGTAATAATTTCCATTCACCATAATAATAATAATATAATAATAAATCTTTATTTCCAAAGTACATTGGGTATTCAAATAAGATGCATGTGGTGACTATTCCCAGAATGCCTGCTTTCACCTGGTCAATGAATAGTCTACTCTCAGTTTTTTGCAGGCTACCGTACACAAAAATATTTACTCCACCAACTTCAAATAAAGTTGGGCTAAAACTTACTGGCTTATAATTAAATATAAGACAAACTGTACGGTACTAAAGGGGAAGGGCATGAGTTACGTTTGCTTAATAGTTAGTGGAGAACTCCCACTGGTTAATAACACAAATACACTAATTAATATTAACTGAACACTGCATAAATCCAGGCTTAAATGAAAGACTCATCAATAAAATATAAAAATATATTGAAAAGAGTTAATATTATAATGGAGCAATATTTCAGCCCAAAAGAAAAGGTTAAATTTTACAAAAATAACAGAGTTATAGCTCCAGGCACGACTGCTGGACACATCAAAATAAACAACACTTAACAACGTAATTATAATTGTTCAAAATCCAAAAACTTTATACAATATTAAAAAGGAGTCACTGCTTGACAAATTCGACAGTACTAGTCCAAGGGGCGAAATGGGAGGCTCATAAATTTACACGAATTTTACGAGTCTCTAACAAAAGGTCATCACCTGATGCTGTCCTCAGAGAGAGTCCTCGTCCGTTCTGTAAACAAAGCAGACGAGCATCACATTCTAAAATAAAAGTATATAATTTTATCATATTATACATAATTAAGGATTTCCTAAGATTTAGATTAGCTTTACAAACAAATTCCAATTATTCATGAGAAAATGATGAAATTAATGACAAAATAAATGATTGTTATAATATAGTCTCTCAATGAATATATTCATGTAGGTAGATGCACAATATTACTTATGGTATTACAATAAAACACACACAAGGTATAACTAATGAAACTGTGTGTGATAGACAGATCACCACACTCTCCCCCCAAAAAGGGTAGGAAGCTAAATAAATCACATGTACAAACATAATAAAGCATAGAACAAAAACAGAAAATTCAAAGGCATCATTTACAACCTATCCTCTGCAATTAGATCTCTACGCAGCTTTTCAGCTCGACAAGCTGCTTGACGTCTAGGTCTTGGTGGTGCACTAGGTACAACTGGAGGATTGAGTGGATCTATTGGATCTACTTCAGGAGCAACTTCCTGATGTAGTTCTAAGGGAATGAGTTCAGAAAGAGGTCTTACATACTCTCCATCAACTGTGCGGAGAAACACACTGCGTACAATACCATCTCTCCCCTTTATCAACTGGGTTACTAATCCTAAAGGATAACTGGATCTTGTTTTGTTCTCGGTTTCTATAAGAACTAACTCACCAACTTGAACTGTACATGGTTCGTCTTTGGCGCACGTTAAATGTCTTTCTCGGAGTGAAGTGAGGTAGGAATCCATCCACACCCTTTCATACTTCTTCAACATATCCGAGAGTCTAGAGTACTGAACTCTCAAATCCAACGATTCTCCAAAGGGAACATCTGCTCCAAAGGAATTGAGAGGTGGGAACAGAGTTACTGTCCTTCCATAGATTAGATGAGACGGAGTGAGATACTCATCTCGAATATCTTCCGACAAATACGTAAGAGGTCGGGAGTTGATAACACATTCTATTTCACACAAGATGGTATGTAACTCAATAAAGGAAATGCGCTTCTTGTAGAGAGACTTATGAAGACTACTCTTAACACAACCTATGAGCCTTTCAAAGAAACCACCGCTCCATGGAGAACGAGGGGTATTGAACTTCCAAAAAATGTCATTATCTTTCATGTAAGCTTTAACTTCAGGCTCATCCTTAATGTCACTGAGGAATCGTTCTGCACCTCGAAAATTAGTACCATTATCAGAAAAGATAATGGAAGGAATTCCAAATCTAGAAGCAAATCTGCGAAATGCAAACATAAATTCTAAGGTGGTTAAAGAACTACACAACTCTAAATGTACTGCTCTTGATGTAGTGCATGTGAATAAACACACATAAACCTTCTCACTGTAGTTACTTGTAGTTGTAGGGTCCAAAATAGTGATAGAACCAGTAAAATCCACTCCAACTGAGTTGAAGGGTCTAACAAATCTGACTCTTTCCTCTGGTAAAGGAGGGGGACCTGGTTGAGAGATCGTCTTGCCAACTGCCTTTTTACACAAAATACATGTTTTTAATATTTTCTTCACAATAACTCTACCTTTAGAGATCCAAAACTGTTTCCTGAGTCCTGACAACATTTGTCCTAATCCACAATGATGATGTTGAATATGATAATGAACTATTATAAGTTTGGTCAATGGATGTTTGGCAGGTAAATAAATTGGAAATTGTGCTTCAGGAGATAGATCTGAATTCTGTAATCTACTGCCACAACAAATTAAATGATCTTCGTTCAAATGTAAATCTAATTGTTTGACTAAATTGATGAGTTCTGAAGCTGGTTTAGCACTTTGCTCAGGTCGTTTCAAAAATGCAAATAAAGAAGGAAAACTTTGTAACTGGGCTAATCTAATACAAGCATGAAGAGTATTCAACCTGAACTTGTCGTGGAAATAATGATTACAGAACTGCTTTACATATGACATGATTCTCATAACTTTAGTAAGAGATGAATATTTACTCATCTCAAAATGAGGAAGTATGGGTTCATTAACATTAGGTTCTGTTAAAATCTCATACACTACTGTAGAATTAACATTGAACTCTTTCTGTTGTGGATATTCTGATGGATTAAGCAAAAATGAAGGTCCATGTCTCCACACGACATTGCTATTCAACTTTGATACACTAACACCTCTGGTCAATATATCTGCAGGATTCTCTCTAGATGGGACATGTAAAATGTTCAAATCAAACTTAGATCGCAAATTGCGAATTTCACACACTCTGTTTCTCACAAAAACATCTGATGATGAATCATGATACACCCAATTAATGGCAACTTCACTGTCACACCATATAGTGCAACCTTTGAATGCTAATTTCTCATTAGACAAGAGTGTCTGAGCCAATGCTGAGGCTAAAGTAAGTGAGAGTAACTCTAACTTAGGAATGGTGAGTGGAGGATTTGGCGATACTCTTACTTTACTCATAATGATATCACTAGATTTGCTTCTTAAGTCCACAGCATATGCAACTAATCCATAAGCTACTTTAGATGAATCACAAAATATGTGCAAATCTGATACACCAGGGACAATTACAAATCTAGGATATTGAATGGTTGACACCTGATTCAAATTTCTGCAAATAACTGAAAATTCTTGTACTAATGGTTCTGGCAAAGGTTCATCCCAAGAACACTTACTTCTCCATAATTTTGAAATGAATAACTTTCCTTTGATCAAGATTGGTGATAACAATCCTAAAGGATCAAATACACTAGCAATTACAGATACAACTAATCTCTTGGTGATTTGGTGATGCACACACTCCTCCTTGCACACTTTCTTACTGGAGTACAATTTGATTTCATCGTTTACAACATTCCAAGAAATTCCTAAAACATTTACATTATTCAGATCCAATTGGTCATGATTAACACCTACTTCATCATTAAATTTTACATCATTGCTCACCCAACCTTGTAATGGCATAGAGGCTTCTGCTAAAATAGAATTTACTATGGGATACTCTGTTTTTAACTGTTCAGAGTCTGAATAGGTACAAACAAAGTTATCTACATAGAAATGAGAGATCAGAGACTTAGCTACTGGATGTGAATGTGTCTCCAAGTGATATGCGAGTGTTTTCTGAAGCAAAAAGGGAGATGATGTTGTACCAAAGAGTACTACTTTAAATCTATAGGTAACTATTTTCTGAAGTGTTTCATCCTCGAACCACAAGAATCTACAGAAATCTCTGCAGTTTGGCAAAATACCTATACGTAGGAAGGCTTTGGAAATGTCTGATACAGCAGCTACAGGGTTAGTACGAAATTCAATGAGTGAATCAACAAGTTTATGGGTTAGGCTTGGGCCTGTTAGTAAACATTCATTCAGATTCTTTGACTGTGAATCAGCTCTACTAGAAGCATTAAACACTACTCTAATAGGAGTGGTAGGAGAATTCTTGTAGACTGGATGATGAGGCAAGTAATGAGTCAACCCATCTGTAACTGTAGGGTTATCAATTTTCTCAATGAATCCCAATTCAATGTACTCATTAAAAATCTCTGAGTATTGTCCATAAAGTTCTGGGCGAGTTGCAAAGGATTTAGCTAGCGACATGAGCTGACCATAAGCTCTTCTATAGTTAGTTGCTGGTCTCTCAGTGCCCTTAAAGGGTAATTCCACAAAATACTGATTGTCGGCCTTCTGGCAAGTGGACTCAAAATGACTCACTGATTGTACTTCCTCAGGTGTTAAAGTTTCATTCTTAATACCAATAACATCTAAATTCCAAAGGTTCTGAACTTCGGACTCAAGGGTTTGTACTCCTACACGAGCACAAAGCACATGCTGCCCATTAACTGTGTTAACTGTCTGAGAACTAATTGCCCACTTTGGCATAGGTCCAAAGATAATCGAACCTGCTGGACTAGACAAAAGTGTAATTCCAGAATAGAAAGTATGGTTGGTCACAAATCTAGAATAGTAATCTGCACCAATTACCATACTTATGTCACTAATCACATCAGACTCAACGTTAGGATCTGCAAGTTTGATCCCCTTTTTTGTGAGTGTTTCTGCAACACTAGCAATGCCAGGTACATATAACGTAGTGTTAACCTTATCATAGACGACAGCATAAATCGGAATACGTTGTGTACCAATACGTACTACAACACGAACGACGTCACACAAAATGTTTTCGGCTTGATTACCAAATGAAGTCAGTTTAAGTGAGATGCGAAACACTGGATTGAGTTTAAGGCGCTTTACTATTGCAGAATGAATGAAAGACCGTTGAGCACCGGTATCTAAAAACATCCTAACTGTTTCACGTACCCCAGCACCAGAAATCTTAACAATTGCTGTAGGGAGTGCTACTGAAGGAAGTGGAACCTTATTAGTCTGGACATCTATTTGAACAGAATTAGCAACACTGTCATCTCTTCCTGACAGGATTCTAAACTTATCATCCACTACTACTTGATTAGTGGGAATGTTACTGTTAAGGTTAGTTCCATTATTAATAACTGTTGGGGCATTAGATGCAACTGACACTTGATTAACTGCAGTACTACGGTTGGTTAGTTTCATGCAGAGAAAGGTATGATGTTTGCCATTACAATTTCTACACTCGGCCGTGTCTCTACACTGTGAGGCTCTATGGCCTTTCTGCATACACACGAAACATAGTTCTAACTCTCTAACTCTGTTCTTCCTGGCTTCATGAGTTGCGTAATTAGAACAAAACTTAGTATTATGAATATTCTTACAAAAGAGACAAGGTTTGTTCCAAGTACTTGAATTGCTAGATGACGAATTAGACTTATTTTGAGTCTGGGACACAACTACTTGTTTCGGTACTGTACTAAACCTATAATTAGAATTTGTACTAGAATTCTGACTAGTTACTACTTTA
>JAXCGZ010001075.1:0-17500 GCA_037179515.1 Halocaridina rubra
CAATATAAGTAAAAAAGACTTTTACAAAAAACAATTTAATGATTCTAGACATGATACAGCAGAAACATGGAAAGTGATAAGAAGCATGATACCAAATGAAAAGACTACTTCAGAAAGTTATGGAAATATTACGGATTTGAAAGACAAAGCGGAAAACTTTAATAACTATTTTGCTAACGTTGGGAAAAATACATAAGAGAAAACACAAGAAAACATCACCTTAGTGAACATGAGTAATTACTTAAATGTCAATTCTTCCAATATAAACACAAGCGAGTACTAAAAGATAAATCTTGTCGATTGTGCTACCCTATTTCTTACCATAAAGAGCCTCAGAAACTCTGGCTCTTATGGTGTAGAGGGTATACCATTTCAATTCATCAAAGATGCTCTACCCATGATTGTATCTTATATTATAGCTATTATGAACACTTCCATTGTTACTAAAAGGTTTCCTGACTCTTGGAAAAATCACATGTAATACCTCTGCATAAAAAGGGAGTCAGAGAAGACGTGACACACTATCGTCCCATTTCCTTTCTACCGATTTTCTCTAAAATATTAGAAAAATTGTTGCTTACAAATTTATGTCATATTTAGAGGCAAATAGACAATTAGCTATTAACCAACATGGTTTCAGACCGAAACTCCCAACGGAAACTGCACTGCTTAAAGTTACGAATAGTATCTATAAAAATATGGATATGAAAAAAAATTTTCCCTGCTTGTATTAATAGACTTATCAAAAGCCTTCGACAGTGTAAATCATGAAATTCTTTTAAGTAAATGCTCTAACCTAAAATACATCCGAGCTGGTTTAGAGAGTATCTATCTAATCGCAAACAGTCTATCCGTCTTAACATCATTTTCTTTACCCCAAAAACTTTATCATTTGGTGTTCCACTGGGATCAGTACTTAGTCCTATCCTCTTCTCTATTTACGTAAATAATCTATATTCTTTCATTTCTGACTGTCTAGTCGTACAATATGCAGATGACACTCAACTACTCCATAGTGGTGATATAAATAATCTCCCAGAGCTATCCTTAAGAGCAGAATACAGAAGCTCATTAATATTGCAGGTCGAGTTGCCCTGGGAGGAATAAGTAAATATGACCACATCACACTAGCTCTCAAAAAACTTGGGTGGTTGCGGGGAAAAAACAAGGTTGCCTATGTTATATAGGTTTTTGTATATATAATTTTGAACCATCATTTTCTTAGCTGGCTATTTGATTTAAAAATAGTTAGGGATATAAGGGGAAGCAACACAAGACAAGAGTAGTGAGCTCTTTATTCAGAGAACTAACACAGAAGAAGGTTCAAAGATGATCTCTATTAAAGGGCCAACACTCTGGAACAATATTTCAGAGCATCATAAAAATTCATCTTCCTTCATAGCTTTCAAAGGCACACTATATAGTTTTCTTTCGGACAAATAGTTGCTGCTCACACATTAACTAAACTTACTGATTTAATGCAATTTCCCTTGAAACTAACCTCTCTATATGTAGACTGATATCGCCTTCTATGCTCTCTAAGTTAAGAACTAATTATTCTCATTGTAAGGAAAACAAATATGGTGATGATGCCGAAAATAACGATCCTGTATCGAGTGTTATTATTACTACTTTATTATAAACATTGTTGTTAACATTTTTACTACAGTATTATTATTATCTAAGAAAGCTACATTTAATTTAACTGTATTTACTACCCTCTTACTTATTAGTTCAATTACATGTCTACTTATAAGTTACTCTTAATTATAGAAGAATAACCATTGTACAAAAATGCAAATGTTTGTTTGTTTGTTTGTTTGTTTGTTTGTTGTTGTTGTTGTTGTTGTTGTTGTTGTTGTTGTTGTTCTTCTTCTTCTTCTTCTTCTTCTTCTTCTTCTTCTTCTTCTTCTTCTTCTTCTTCTTCTTCTTCTTCTTCTTCTTCTTCTTCTTCTTCTTCTTCTTCTTCTTCTTCTTCTTCTTCTTCTTCTTCTTCTTCTTCTTAGGAGTGGTTACCCCGATATATAAAGGAGGTGGATTGGGTCAAGTTCAAGGGGTGGATTTCCTTTGTCTGTGTTGCAAATTGTGCCCGCAAGCAACACTTGCCCACAGCACGCAGCAAGTAGAATGCAAAAGTAGCAACCAAGTGGCAGTGAAAAATCAGGTAATCACTGCCAAAGAGGTAAGGATTATCTAGAGCTCGTGATCCCCAATATACTGTAAAACGTTTTTGGCAACACATTCTCTCCTGGCTTGTGAGTTCTTGGGGACAGCTTACAAAATAACCCAAGTCTGTTTTCTAGCAAACTTTATGTCAGATTAACAGTAATAATGCAATAAGTGCTGACAGTCCTCAGAGAACAGTTCGACGAGACAGTAGCATTTTACTCGTGGTACAGACTGGAACAGTCCTCCCAAGTGTCAACATTAAAAACACTGAATATACCTGTAATGTCTCGATATTATTATGTAAGTGCTTTACAGCTTTTATATGCCACGATGGACATGAATATCTCTGTTTGATTACTTTTCTGTGCCTAATATTTTGAATTAAGCATGATTTCTATGATCATTCTTGAAATGACAGTATAGATATATGTGTTGACAATATGTGCAAGGTATGTATTGTCAGTTAATAGAATTTGTATTCCTTTAATTGTTCATGGTACTTGAAAAATTTGTGACTTTCTTCTTTCTTTCTTCTGCTGCCCTGTTAATCTCTCTGCAGAATGCCATCTGATTTAAAATAAGAAGTGTGTTATGGTTTTAAAGGTCCACTCCATTTATTTTAAGTAAAAAAAAACAGAAGAGCTCTACACTAGTTTAGAGAAATGTGTTGAAGCATTCTTAAACAGTAAACTCATGCACGAGCAGAAAGCTTTTTTACTTTAGACAGGTCGTAGATGTGTCTTGTCTTTAAACTCTCTTACCTATCGATATGATTGGAATTTAAAAGATCCCTAGATTTTTTGTTTTTTTTTAAGATTTAGGGATTTTTTATTTTTTCTATTTATTTATTTTTTTTTTATTTCGAGATAAATGTAGGTTTTCAGTGATGAATACATTAAGAATCATAAATAAAATAATAACCCAAGGACAGCCATTCAACTCAACTCAATACAAGCCAAACCAAGCCAACCCTACCCTACCCAACTAACCTAACCTAATATATCCTAGCCCAACCCAATGAAACCTGTTAATTTGTGAGGTTATTTAATTACATAGGGTTCTGGAGGTTACTCGCCTTTACAAGATACAGAAAAGCACATTCATTTTGTATGCATGAGCTCATGCCTAGACTTGAATATCTTTTATGAACCTGTTTACAAAGCTTAAGTGATAATACATCAGTCAAGGGAAAAATCAATTTATGTAAAAACATAGTTTTTATATACTATTTTAAGTTTTACAGGGACGTTTAGAATAGTTATTATTTTTCACAAGTACACATATAATGCACTATTTTGCATGTCACAATTACTTCTCTTTCAAATGGGGTGGACACAGACATGTTATATTCAGGAGATTAGGCTGGATGCCTTTCCTAACTCCCAATGGTGGGATTGAATATGCATTAGTTGAATCACTAACACCGAGCTAAATAACTTATATTTCATACCATATATTTGCTTGAAGTTCGATTAAGAGCATTTAAGCTGGAGCATTTCTTGTAAATTTTCTTGAACATTTTCACCACTCCCTTTTATTAGATGCTAATTTCCTTGGATCCTCCTAAGGGGAGCAAGAATACTTCATCTATGTTCTTCGGCATGTTGCAAGAGTGGACCAAAAGAGTGGAATGAGGGTACAGGGGATCCCATCCTCCGTATGTTCTCCCTACAAAGCGTCAAGTTTTTGTTTTGAATCAGCTTCCCCCTTACAATGGGGATTATGTCTTGTATATAGTATATATCAATTTTCTTAAGAATTTTTTTCTTAAGTAATTTTTTGTATCTTATGAATAGAAAGAGATAATTTGTAAATTTAACACTGGATAATTCCCTCTTCCATGAGAATAAAAAAAAAAACTGTTGATACACAGTGGACTATTTTGTATGAAAAGTTGGATCTCATTCACAAATAGAAGCTGAATTTGTTTTCTCCAAACTCCCCTTTGGTGATCTTGCTACGCAATATTTTCTAATAGGTAGGAAATTGGACTTTATATATCTTAGTTGTGACTCAAAAGGATATACCTCATCACCCATATAAGGACCTGAAGTGGCAGCATCTTCGGCGTAGGTCCACCCTCCAGAGCTACTGCTTAGAAGAGGAAGACCAAGTGAGGCCAAACTACCACAACCAAATCATGCTCTTCATAGGATACAAGATCCTGGGAGAGGCTCTGGTCACCCAGGCAATTATCACATCTCTAATGACCACACACAACAAAAACATTTCTACACTGAGAGATGGCTCTCTCTCTCAGTCATTTCTTGAAGAGTATTTCTAGCCGGATGTTACAATATGATTTCTATATAGTTTAGTAAGAAGAGGAAACAACCATGGCCTCTCAGAAATGACGATGTTTATGTCATGTAAGTGTTCAGACGTAATAAATATAGCTAGAAGGAAATAGTTTCTCTTTCTGCAGAGACCACCTTGTACTAAGAAACGTGGTGGAAGCGGCAGGAGCATCACCATAATATTGTGTATGGCGAAATAAGAAATTAAAGGGAACAAACATAGTTAGCAGATATTTTGTCTCATCGTGTGTGTGAGAAGCCGCCTTTCACTGAGCTTATACTCATTTCATGTTCCCGAGTCGAGGCCAGCAGTAGGTCAAGAAAATGAAGACTGATGTTTCCCATGTGACTACCCCATAGGTTGTCTCTTAGTGGTGACAGTGAGCATGCCTGGAGATCGTTTTGAGATATATCTAACAGCAACCAAAAAAGTAAACCAAATCTGATGATGTGAAGGTCGGATTTCAGCTGACAACTGGCAGACATTAGCTGCTGGATGTTTACAATGCTTTGGATTTTCCTCTTCCCGTTGATCTGGATACAGAAGACCCTTCACAAGTACTATCCTGTTCTTGGTCCTCTTGGCGTGTACTTTCCTCTAAGACAAAATGAGTTTGCTGCACAGTATAAATCTAGAAATTGCATTCAAAATACAGGTGAGTCTCTGGAATCCTACATAACCAGACTTAAGATTTTAATAAAAATATGTGATTATGGTAAAGCTGTAAGGAAGAATGAGAGAAGAATGTGAGTTACATATATTTTTGGAGATCTTTTAGGCTATGGACCAGAAACATTCATCGCCTGGAAAAGAGCTAAGGCCATCCGCTTTTCTTTTAAGAAAGGAATCTTTTGACCTACGATCTGAGCAAAGCAGCAATTCCTAGCTGTAGTAAATGCAGAGCTAGGTAAATCAGCAGGCGACGATTGGTATGAAAAAGTTTTGGTAGAGGATGGATGAATATCTTCATTCCTAATTTATATAATCTCAGAAGCTTACTGGGTTTCTTGAATAAGTAGTATTTTTTTTCACTATCTTTTTATTTCATCCTTCATTTTATTTCTCAGATTATCTCTTCAAAACAAGGCTCATTAGATTGGATGTTATCTTGCTGATTAGCACAGCTAACAGTATAGAAAAATTTATTTTGGAATGTTATTTAAAGCACCCTTGACATCTCGGAAGTTGAATAGGTCATTTTGAATGCAAATATTCTTTAGCACATATACGCTAACTAATTAAAATATCTAATTTCCCCGGCTAACGAGCTCCCATTCATACTTCCAAATATAAACGTTGCAATAAATATGCAGCTTCAACACAATACTGTTTGTTCCCTGCATATTTATGATTTTAAATTTGGATCACATATTCGCTTTCATCAACAGGTTTTGAATAACATGGTTACTCTCATTTTAGGTAAAATTCCTGTAAATGTATGTTTTTCCTGAATAATAATAATAATAATAATAATAATAATAATAATAATAATAATAATAATAATAATAATAATAATAATAATAATAATAAATAATTATAATAATACTCAGCTGGGATATGTCACATGATGATAAATTTGAAGCCTATATTCTCATATCTCAGTAGTTATGAAAATGGAATTCAAAGAAATAAACTTAGCCAAATCGTTCATACACAAAGCGAGAGTTATATTTTATTATTGACTGAGAAAAAAATATTTATTACTTCCTTTTAAAAATGCTCTCTTTATCAATGAATAAAAATAACAATTACATCTAAAATCTGCTTTAATTTGCATAATGTACTATGCACTGTATTTTATCAAAGTATTCTAAAACTTTAGTATTATGTTATTTAGCGAAATGGAACTTTACATTTCAAATGGCATATTGAAATATACATTATTTATTCATCGATATAATGACGCATTAAAAACTGACTTTACAATTGCATATTTTTTTTACAACCCTCTTAAGAGTTAAAAGTTTTCTGTCGTAAAATGATAACATTTCAGATATATTCCTGCCGCATATTTAGGAAGGAAAGAAGCAGCAAATGTCCACCCTGAAATTGAAAGTCAAGAGTAGAATGTAAGTAATGGAGTTCGGAGTAGAAACCTTTAGGAAAGTTTACGTAAAAACACCAAATATCTTCTGCATGTCAGAGGTAAGTGTTTTTTTTTTCAACCAGCTGAACTCCCTGAGACTGTTCACAAAGATAGCTAGCAATTGTTTCCAAAGCAATATGTTCTGTTACTGGTATCAATGTAGCTTCACCTGAGCTCTCTTATTAACAAGACAGATCAAGCACAGAGGGGTGCTAACAAAATCCGGGGATTTTGTTAACTCCACTATTGGGGTGGGGTAGACACGCTTGGTGGTAGTAATGGTTTTGACTTAACTATTAACCTCCTGATAGAACTTCTTCTTTCACTCTCCACTTTTCTTACATTTGTGATCTGAACTCCCATCTTTCATCTGTGGAACAACACTTGGGTACATCCCTCCCTAACCTCTACCTTCTCTCTGAAACCCAGCTGTCTTGCCATGCTTCCCCTTACCCATTTCAAATCTCTCACTATAACCTGATTTCTCTTTTCCGTCTTAATGGTGGGGTCTGTGCCTACTGAAACACTAACATTTCTATTGCAAGGCTCATGGATCTTGAAACTCCTGACTCTGATGCTGTCTGGCTGAAGATCAATCTCTCCACTATCACTATATGCCTTTGCTTCTGCTTCTGCTCTACTAAGGTCACTGACTTAGTGTCTTTCTTTGAATATCCATCCTCTTGCCATAAGTCCTTGCTATTTTCTCTCCCGCATACTGAAATTTTCTATAATGGGGACTGCAATGTACACAAAATCAAGTGACTTAATTCATCTTATACTGATGTGGGAGGGAGTGGGGCAGTTACTCTCTATATTTCCCACGATCTGGAGCTGATTATCAAACATCCTATTCGTGTTTCTGATCTCCATAAACAGGCAGCTAACACTCTTGACCTATTTTTTACTTTTAATCCTTCTAACTAATATTCTGTGCTCTCCCCTCTAGGAAAATATGACAACTCTGTAAGCTCAAGCTTTTCCAGTTATGCTCCCCCTCCATTAATTCCTCTTACTCAGAGCCGCCTTTGGCACTTTGAGCATTGCCAACAGGATGATTTGCATAACTTTCTTTATTAACTTCCCAAGGGATGGCTACTGCTTTCAGACTCGCAACCCCGATAAGGTAGCTCTAAAAGTTGCCCAGATGATAACCTTGGGAATGTAGTTGTTAATCTCCTCCTCTATGAAACCTATTTTTCCCATAGTCCTTGGTTTACCAGTGCCTGCTACATGACTATTCATGCCAGGGATCAAACAAACAAACGAATATACAAACAAACATTTATTTCCACTTTTGTGCAATGGTTATTCTTCTAAGATTAAAATTAACTAATAAGCAGACATGTAAATCAACTAATAAATAAGAGGTTAATAATACATGCAGTTAAATTAAATGTAGCTTTCCTAGAAAATAATGATGCTGTAATAAAAATGTTAACAATAATGTTTATAATAAAGTAATAATAATGACATTCGATACATTATTGCTATTATCGGCATCATCACCATATTTGTTTTCCTTACAATGAGAATAATTAGTTCTTGACTTAGACAACAGAGAAGTCGATATCAGTGTACATATAGAGAGGTTAGTATTTAGGAAAATTGCATTAAATCGTTAAGTTTAGTTTATGTGTGAGCAGCAACTATTTGTCAAAAGAAAACTATATAGTTTGCCTTTGAAAGCTGCATAGGAGGATGCATTTTTAAGATGCTCTGGAATATTGTTCAAGAGTGTTGGCCTTTTAATAGTGATTATCTTTGAACCTGCGTCTGTGTTTGTTCGCTGAATAAAGAGCTCACTGCTCTGTCTTGTGTTGGTTCCCCTTATATCCCTGACTGTTTTTAAATCAAATAGCCATCTAGGATAATAATGGCTCAAAATTTTGTATACAAAAACATAAATAGCATAGGCGGCCTTGTTTTCTGCCCGCAGCCACCCAAGTTTCTTGAGAGCTGGTGTGATGTGGTCATATTTTCTTACTCCTCCCAGGGCAACTCGAGCTGCAAAATTAATAAGCTTCTGTATTCTGTTTACCTGAGTCTTACTATAGCTCTTCAAACAGTTGTGCAGTAATTAATGTGACTTAGGGCTACTGATCATTTACGTAAATGGAGAAGAGGATAGGACGAAGTACAGAGCCCTGTGGAACACCAAATGATGATTTTTTGGCATAGGGATAATGCTGTTAAGGTGGATAGACTGCTTGCGATTAGATAGATACTCTCTAGACCATCTCGGATCAATATCTAAGTTAGTACATTTACTTATAAGAATTTCAAGGTTTACACTTTCGAAGGCTTTTGATAAGTCTAAGAAAATAAGCAGAGAGATTTTTTTCATATCCATATTATTATAGATATTATTTGTAACTTTGAGTAGAGCAGTTTCCGTCGAGAGTTTCGGTCTGAAAACATGTTGGTTAATAGCTAATAGTCTATTTGATTCTAAATATGACATTCAACAGTTTTTTTTCTAATATATTAGAGAAAATGGGTGGAAGGGAAATGGGACAATAGTATGTCACATCTTCTCTGTCCCCCTTTTTATGCAGAGGTAGTATATGTGATTTTTTCCAAGAGTCAGGAAACTTTTTAGTAACAATGGCATATCGGTCACACTAAGCCTCTCCTTCTGCTCTAACTAGTTCTGCTTTTGTTAGAGCTAGAAATCTCTGTACTGCTCAGATTCGAAGGTATAAAGACTCAGTTTTAAGAATGTATGTTGATAACCACATCTTCTCTCCCAGTGATAAATGCTTCTGGTCCTTTGAAAAAAAAACTCAAAACAAACCTTCTGTAACTCAAGCTTTCCTCCTCTCATACGTTTTGATGATTCTATAGCTTGTTCTCCCACTTTGGCTCTCATTTTTCTGTCAACTCTTCCATAAGCGATTCCAGCACATCTGTCCCACATGCTTTACCCTCTCTAACCCTATGCACTCCTTTATTCTCTCTTCACGCAAAGTCCATAAGGCTCTTTAGGCACTTGGACCTGATTGTATCCCTACAAGTTTCATTTATGAGTTTGTAGATGAACAGGCCCCCGTTCGTTACTTTCTTTTTCGCCTCATTTTATCAGCCAGTAGATATCCTTCATCTTGGAAACATGCTCTAGTTCAACCTTTTCCTAAATATTGTGACTGCTCTATTACTTCAAACTACCTACCTATTGTCCTAACCTTTTCTATCGCTAATGTATTTGAAACTTTGCTCAATTCTCGCCGCTTGGAATGTCTTTAATCCAACTCGCTTATCTCTGATCGCCAGTATGGCCTCCACAAAGCAAGATCTTCTGGTGACCTCCTGTCCTATCTTACTCTTGCGTGATAATTTTTTCTCTGAGGAAGTGTGGTGAATCCTTTGTCGTCGTTCTTGATATCTCTAAGGCTTTTGACAAAGTCTGGCACATGACTTTTTTAGCCAAGCTCCCTGCTTATGGCTTTACCCCTTCTCTCTGTTCTTTGATTTCCAGTTTTCCTTTTGACAGTTGTATATCTGTGGTTGTAGACGGTGCAACGACTAGTTCATTCCCCGTTACCAGTGATGTTCCACAGAACTCTGTTCTCTCACCTACTCTGTTATCTCTTCATCAAAGATTTCTTCAGTCATCATCCTCTTCTCCTCTCTACGCCTTGGTCGACGATTCTATCCTTAATTTTTCCTCTGCCTTTTCTTCACAACCTTCATCTGCTACTCGTGATCAGTCTTGCATCACTCTTTCTTTTACTCTCAACTCCGATTTGCAGAGGGTACTTGATTCGGCACTCAAAATTTAGTTAAATGTAATGCATCCAAGACAGTTTCTGGCTATCACTTTACCTTCTACTCCTCTTGATAGTCTTATTATCTTCGAATCTAACAAAATTTACCATCTAAAGTCTATTAGCTATTTAGGAATCCATTCTAGCTTGTTATGAAGGATTCATATAATCCAAACTTCTAAATCTGCATCTAAAAATTGGGGGTTTTGTTTAGATTTCCTTATAAAGTTTCCACATTACAGTTACTTAAACTCCCTTCTTAGAATGCTACTCACACATCTGGGGTTCTTCTGCTTATACTTATCTCCTTGATTGGGTTGAATCTAATGCAGTTAGACTCATCAATGACCCTTCTGTTACTTATAGTCTGGACTCTTTATCTTTGCCTAAAGCATCATTCTTTCTTTTTTCTATAACTTCTTCTTCCATCTTTGCTCTGATGAGTTGGAGAGTTGCATCCCTCCTCCTCTACCGAAGCCACATAACACTCACCAAGTGGCTTTGCCTCACAAGTACTATGTGGAGATTTGTAGCTTGCAGATTGGTCGGTGCAGCGACTACTTCCTCCCATCCACCTTCAGATTCTGGAACTCTCTTCCGCCTTCTGTTTATCCTAATCCTCATAACCTATCTTCTTTCAAAGAGTGGATCTACCATCAACTCAGGGCCTATTCATGCCTTATATCTATGTCCTCAGTACTTCGACTATTCATTCAGGCTGTCATTTTCCTATTATGCATCATTACCTCATCTCTGCTTGCCCTTAGCCCTCTACTTTTCCTTCATCTTAAGGTTATCTTTGTGCCCTTGCCTATATTGATGAGGGCATTTATCTTGCTTGTCCCACTGTTACACTCATGAAATAAAAAAAAAACTGGAAAACACCGCCTTGGCCGTCATGAGGAGCGCTGTTGTCAGTTTAGCAAACTTAAGCAATCTTAATCTACAGGCAAAAATTGTACTATAATAGTAGTCATATCTCCATATCCTAACCGGGTATCACCAACCCCAGAGCCACTTAGTACTTTACTATTACATGACTCACAAAAACGAAAATCTACAAACCAATTATGTACTGACGATTCAGTTAACATCACTATATATAAACAAGGAAGAGCAAAGATAAATATCGGTTGTAGTGCAAGTAGGTCTGAAAGTGGCGAGCAAATAAATGTAGCTTCGAACCCAGCTGCTGAGCGTTAGAACGGGCCTTAATCTCCCAGCTCCATCCAGGTCTGGTTCCAATCACATTCCTAGGAACTAAATGTGACACTGGAAATGGAAAAAAAAACTGAGAATATTTTAATAAATTATAACATGGAACTATGCAGGCTAAGACCATTAAAACAATAAAATAAAATAAAAGAATCTAATATTCAAATATTTAAATCAAGTTCACAAAGTAAAACTGCTCTTTTGGTGATTCTGTATATATTTTCATATATCCAACAGAGTTATAGAGTGAAAATCAATAGAAAAGTATTCAAAGCCAGAATTATCATGAGTTGAGGGACTGAGAAAAACGTAAAACTAGTTATAAAGTTACAAATCTGTCATGTTTCGAATTGTCATTAACTACCAACGTAAATAAACAGATCTCTCCCATTAAAATATATCCAATGTTCTTACAGAGAACCTCTTGCATATGCATTTCCACGATGGAGGAAATGCAGGTGGATAATTTTGGATCAGGTCACAAAAGTAGACAAGATTTTTTATTGCTTTTTCATTAATAATCATATTGGCATGTAGAACGCAATATTAAAAGTTCATATTATCTTACTTTTATAAATTTTGCAGCTTAAGTTTGTGACTCTTAGGAGATTTCTGTCAATTTTCCAGAAACATTGACAGCGAGCAACACGTTGAAATGGAGTGCAGGAAAACTCTTGACCCAAAAATGTCAAATGACAAGTTGCCAACAGATTTAAAGTTGAAAAGGATTAATAACAAAAATACAAAATGGCGAAAATGCAAGCTGTCAGAAAGAGAAAATGTCTAAGAAACCAAATACTTAGGTCAAGATGGTCCATTAATATTTAAAGTGCATCGACAACGAACATCAACTTTTAGTCTGTTGACATCGATACTCAGAATTTCAAAACTTTATCCGTCGACAGGTTGCACTAAATCCATTCAAAAAACATGGCTTTGTTATTGAAAGCATCGCCCCATAGGTTTTTTATATTGTTTGTATTAGTTTGTTCAAACTATTGTTATATCCTCTTATGTGTCTTTTATATTATCTTGATTATAGCATCATACATATTATATATAGGAAAGAGGCGATACGGGAAGAAATTTTCGCCTTAAAACTGCGTAAAGTAGGAATCCAAACTACTGCATTATTGATACCTTAACAAGGTTATAACTTTTACAAGCACTGCAATTCTTTTTTTCTAATATTTAAATGCAAGTGAGCGATATTTCAAATCTATTAATGAAATTTTGTTAATCATAAAAATATGCGTTATATCATGTGTCACAATTAGTCACCATTCGAAGAAGGGTGGACACAGACTTGTTGGAACAACAAATTATACATATAATTTAATTTAAGTCATTCAAACGATCCTTGGACCAGTAACTCCCTAGCATTTTATGCATGTCATATACAATTTTTAAGTATAGCAATACTTGCAACATATATTCCTGGGCTACATTAGTTCAGTGGTAGAGTGTGAGAGTCGGGATGCGAGAAACATGACCAACATGGATTTGATTTCACCTCGGGGCGTTAGGAAGGGCATCCAGCCTTAACTCTCCAGCTTCAACATGGCTGTGTCCTAACCATTGAATGGGAACAAAGCATGATATAAAAAAAATATCCTATATCAAATTAACTCTCCTTGAAAATACTAACAAGCATAAGTTTAACAAAGTTGTCATATTAAAAGTACTACTTACCTTCCAATCGATCTTGGATATAAGAGCCAATCTAAACGAAAATATATGGCAACACTTTATTGATATAGAACGGAATTGGTTATTTTGAGGGGAAAAATATATAGCAAACAATATTTCTTTGATAAAATGAAGAAATCATGCTAGATATATAGATAAAGAAATATTACTCAAATGAAATAGAGGAAAATACTTTATTGAGGAAAATAAGACAAAAATCATAAGTCAGAGAAAGCAAAAGCCTGTTAGGAAATTGAAATTCAGTGTTGTTTTCACATGTAAAAAGATGGAAGTATGGCTGTTAAAAAAAAAAAAAAAAAAAGAGAAAAAAAAGAGAGCGAAGAGACATTCGTGAAAGAAGAGGGTTATTGGATTTTAAGAAACACAGATAAAAGATAACAAGAAAAGAAGGAAATAGGCAGTTGATAAATAAATATATATATATATATATATATATATATATATATATATATATATATATATATATATATATATATATATATATATATATATATATATATATATATATATATATATATATATATATATATATATATATATATATATATATATATATATATATGTGAAAACACTCACATGAGAAAAAAAGTAAAAAGGCTTTTGAGAAAAAGATTAGAGAATACGATAGAAGGGATATACGCTATTGAAAAAAAAATAAGCAAATAAAAAGAAACTTTCACATGAAAAAGAAGACGAGAGGCAGTTGGAAAGTACGCCCAAAAGATAATATGAAGGACACAGATTGATGAGATATATAATAAATATATCTTAATGATTCTTTAATTTGTGAATTTACACCGTATGCCTAATTAAGCCGAGTTATTAAAAGGAGAGCAGTGACCTTTTTCTCTATGAAGCATTTTGTAAACTTTATTCTCTCTAAATAATCAGGAAAATGATAAAGTAGAAGATTAACATTCATTCCCAGTTCTACCGGTTTATATGCATATGAATATTATAAGCCAACTAAAAATATTTTTGTTCTGAGCTACACTACAATCTAGGCCGTAGCTTTGAGTACTAAAGATAAAAGCCAAATAGTACAGCATTCCAGTTTACTTAGGAATATCTTCATAAGCAACTTTCAAGTACAAACTAGAAGCTGTAGCTTCAGATTTAATTTCCCATTCCTAAATAACTTCAATTTCCTGCCAAAGTGCTGAATCCAATCCTCAAGGGATATTTTAATCTTTTAAGTGAAATAAACTTACCTAAGCTTTCATTTTCGATGCATTATTAAATTATTTTTAAAGCTATGTATATCACAAGAACAATTTGAATATGAATGGCATTACTCTTTTTAGCAAAACATCAGTTTAACGTGGCTTTAAAATTAAAAGTTTCAAAAATGTGAAAGCTTAACGGCTATCTGTCACTTGAGGCCTAGTTACAAAGATATCCTCAATGTCTATGCAATACCACAGGGATCTTTTTAAAACCCTAAGCAAGATATATGCTTAGACTAGAAATCAGACAGTATTCTTGCCATGATTCTATTCTATTTTTGGACACCTAGCAAAACAGTCAAAAATCTAAGAATTCACTTTGTTAACTAGATGTTGTTTGATTCCCATATAGATAAAGTATGCAAAAAGGATACAGGAACACTAATGTACTTATCACATATAAAAGACAATTTTGAGATTACCACTAGAATAACTGTTGTTGAATTTCTAGCCCTAGGTCACATTAATTACTGCACAAGTGTTTGGGGAGCTACCACTAAAACTCAGATAAACAGAATACAGAAGCTTATTGATTTTGCAGCTCGAGATGCCCTGGGAGGAATAAAAAAATATGACCACATCACACCAGCTCTCAAAAAACTTGGGTGGCTGCGGGCAGAAAACAAGGTCGCCTATGCTATTTATGTTTTTGTATACAAAATTTTAGACCATCATTATCCTAGCTGGCTATTTAATTTAAAAACAGTCAGGGATATAGGGGAACCAACGCAAGACAGAGTAGTGAGTTCTTTATTCAGAGCACAAACACAGAAGCAGGTTCACAGTTGATCACTATTAAAGGGCCAACACTCTGGAACAATATCTGCATCAAGGGTCTGCTTTGAGTCCGTATCTATTTGATCTGGTCTTGGATGTAGTAACCCAGGGTATTAGAGATCAGTCTCCATGGTGTATGCTCTTTGCAGATGACATTGTACTGTGTAGCAACAGACGAGAGGTAGTGGAGGAGAAGCTTGAGGAGTGGAGAAGAGTGATGGAGGATAGAGAACTGAAAATCAGCAGGAAGAAGACAGAGTACTTGAGGATGAGAGATGATGAGGATGGGGAGGTGAGTTTGCAGGGGAAGGTGTTGAAAAGAGTTGAAAAGTTCAAGTATTTGGGATCAACAGTAGCAGAGGATGGTGACCTAGAGTCAGAAATAACCCACAGAATACAAGCGGGATGGAAGAAGTGGAAGAAAGTGTCTGGGGTGCTGTGCGACAGGAGAATAGGGATTAAGTTGAGGGGTAAAGTGCATATGACAGTTGTGAGACCTGCGATGATGTATGGAGCAGAGACATGGGCAATAAAGAAGACACAATAGAAAAAACTGGATGTGGCAGAGATGAGGATGTTGAGATGGATGTGTGGGGTGACAAGAAGCGATAAGATCAGAAACGAGGTAATTAGAGGTACCTCAAAAGTTAGAGAAATATCAGATAAGATACAAGAAAGTAGACTAAGATGGTATGGTCATGTCGTTAGGAGGGATGAACAGTATGTTGGGAGGAGGGTGATGGAAATGGATATACAGGGTAGGAGAAGGAGAGGGAGACCAAAGCGTAGGTGGATGGATTGCATCAATGACGACCTAAGGTCTAAAGGTTTGTTGGGTGATGAGGAATGGGACAGAAACAAATGGAGAAAACTGGCCAGAAACATCGACCCCACATAAAAGTGGGAAAAGATGTAGACGAAGAAGAAGAAGAAGAAGAAGACTCTGGAACAATATCCAGAGCATCCTAAAAATTCATCCTCCTTCGCAGTTCTCAAAGGCAAACTATATAGTTATATTTTGGACAAATAGTTGCTGCTCTCACATTACTTAAACTTGATGATTTAATGCACTTTCCCTTAACTTAACCTCCATATATGTAAACTGATATAGCCTTCTTTGTTCTCTAAGTTAAGAATTAATTATTCTCATTGAAAGGAATACAAAAATGGTGATGATGCCGATAATAACGATCCTCTATTGAGTGTTGTTATTACTACTTTATTAACATTATTGTTAACATTTATATTACAGTATTTTATTTGCTAGGAAAGCTATATTTATTTTAACTGTATGTATTACCCTCTTACTTATTAGCTCATTTACATGTCTATTTATAAGTTGCTCTTAAATTGTATAAGAATAGGCATTGTACAAAAATGGAAATAAATGTTTGTTTGTTTGTTTGTTTGTTTGTTTGTTTGTCATAATTTTGTTTAATTCTGCTCTCTTCCCATGCAGCTTTGCATTTACTGTATTCAATCTTACCATGAATTTTAGAACCATTTATTCCATCCTAGGGACATTTATACTTTTTTTCATAAAAAAGTCTTACCCAATTCACCGTCTTAAGGATCTATTAGCAACTTGTGCCACCGTAGAGTTAGGCATAAAGGGGAAATATTGTTCCAGTTTTGTTAGTTGCCACTTCAATGCATCCTCTTTTTCTGACCCATCCAAGATCTATTTACTTCTTATCTTTTAAACAAATTTATATTTCAGTGGAGGTATGTGCGCCTACTGTGAGACATGCTCTCAGGATGTTTGTTCTAGGATCTTGGTGCAAGAATCTTTGATGTGCTTTGCTTCAAAGTTTATGTAAAGTCTTGCACAAAGCCAGAAACAAACATTAGAGTTCAAAGTAGAGAACAGAAGTTAACTAGGGAAAAGATAATAATTCCCTTCCATCATACCTTTGAAAAAGCAAAAAGATAGATGAGTTGTGTACATATGGTTTTTATTACTCAAAAGCCTTGAGAAGCCAGTCAGCCTAAGTAAATCACATAAAAAAAGGGGAAAATGATGAAGTGTACAAAATTGACTGTTATAATTGTTTAAAGCATATATATGACATACAGATCAATTATCCCTAAGAATATAGTTGAATATAGACATTCAAAATAATATGCGCAAGAAAACTGCAATTTTTGTCCATATGAGAGAAAATGGTCATAACATTAACAGTAATGATGCTGCAGTGTTATTTAGTATGTCATGATCATACAAGTGAAGGATAGTGGAATCGGCCATCATT
>JAXCGZ010001076.1:0-28149 GCA_037179515.1 Halocaridina rubra
TATTGAATTTCATAAGCCACTTTTCTGACCACTCATGCAGATTATTTAGACCCTCCTGAAGTTCTCTACCATTGTTCTCGTTTTTTACTTTCTTCACAATCTTTGCATCATCTACAAACATATTCATGAATGAATTTACAGACTCTGGTAGGTCATTTACATATACAAGGAACAAAAGTGGCCCTAAAACTGAACCCTGTGGAACTCCACTACTAACTCTTCTCCATTCAGACACTGAGTGTCTTACTCTAACCCTCTGTTCCCTTCCTTCTAAGTGTGTGTGTGTGTGTGTGTGTGTGTGTGTGTGTGTGTGTGTGTGTGTGTGTGTGTGTGTGTGTAACGAATGACAGGTCCTATTCACATCCATTTCAAAAAGAGGATGTGATATTCATGCTGACCTGTTTTATATGCAAAATACTTCCATAAGAAAGATACTTGTCCCACTCACGTTCTCAGCGAAAATATGTAAAGAAGTCTTGATATTTTCCCTGCGTATAGTGCAAAGTTTTCCTCACTGTAAGAAAGAGGGCGATGGCATCTCCCACACAATCCCTCAAATAAACGTATACAGAAACACTGAACTCTGCCCTTCTGCTTGCTCCATTCATATACCGAAATGATGAACTCGGCCCTCTTGCCTATTTCATTAGTAATCCGAAACAATGAACTCTGGTCTCCTATATATTCGTATACAGAAACGATGATTTCTACTCTCCTCCTTGCTCCATTCGTATACAGAAACCATGAACTCTGGTCTCTTGTTTGCTCCATTCGAATACAGAAACCATGAACTCTGGTCTCTAGTTTGCTCCCTTCGAATACAGAAACCATGAACTCTGCCCACCTGCTTGCTCCATTCGCATACAGAAACCATAAACTCTGCTGTCCTGCTTGCTCCATTCGTATACAGAAACCATGAACTCTGCCTTCCTGCTTGATCCAGTCGCATACATACACCATGAACTTTGCCCTCCTGCTTGATCCATTCGTATACAGAAACCATGAACTCTGCCCTTCTGTTTGCACCATTCGTATATAAAAAAAACAAAACTATGAACTCTGTGCTTCTGCCTGCTACATACGTATTGAGAAACCATGAACTTTGATCTCCTGCTTGCTCTATTCGTATACAAGAACCATAGACTCTGTTCTCCTGCTTGCTCCATTCGTATACAGAAACCATGCACTCTGGTCTCCTGCTTGTTCCATTCGCATACAGAAACCATGAACTCTCCCCTCCTGCTGGCTCCATTTGCAAACACTCTTTTTTAGTTAACATTGTTTTCGGAATACCTTTGCGCTAAAGTGCAGAGGGAGAATTCTCACTTCAACTTATTGTAATATTGAAATTTCTCATAAACTAAAATGAAAAATAGCACCTAACCAATTCCACGACAAAAGGGTATATAGAAACCATGAATTCTGCCCTCCTACGGTCTCCATTTGCAAATAGTCTGAAGAATGCAAAAAGTTAACATTGTTTCTACATTACCTCTGCGAGAGAATACTGAAGGACAAGAATTCTCAATGTTCTCATTGCCAATTGTTGTACCTTTAAAAATTCAAACTGAAAATGAAAAAAAGAATTGGTCCATCTCGCTTCCATTGCAACAAAATATCAAAGAAACTTGCAAAATTCTCTCATGCATCATACACTGAAGTCACCACTACTCAATTTCAAGCCAAAGGCCATATTTCCATACCTTCATTACTTCGACTATTCTTTTAGCCTGTCGGTTTACTATTGTTTATCGTTACCTTATATCTGCCATGTCCGTAAACTTTTACTTTTTCTTCGTCTCAATGTTTTCTTGACACTCAGGGTTCGATGAGGATAAAATTCTTGCCTGTCCCGATGTCACACTCACAAAAATAAGACAAGAAATCATCGACACGGAATATTTATAACTTAGTCGAACGATTCCGTAAATTGTAAATAAAATCATAAGTATGTATGTATATCATTTTAATGAGTGTGATAACGGGACAGGCAGAGAAAACATCCCACATCGGGCCCGGGCACCAAGAAATCATTTAAGAAAAAGTAGCATCATAAAAAAAAACAATTAAAAAAATAATTAAAGAAAACCTAGAAATAATTACGATGAGAAAGAAAGCAAAGAGTAACAGAGATGGGGAATGTTGTGACTTGTCAGATGTAAACTGTTAATAAAAGATGTGTAACGACTACGCCAGAATAATCGGTGTAGGTGTAATTAAATAAAGTCATTACTGCTTCAACTCATCGTCTTTGCAAAAGTCTTTAAGAAATTGAAGTTAATTCTGGTTTTCCCTGTTCTGTAATAAACATTTCTCTCTTGCTTGCTCTAATTGTAAAAACATTTTTCGCTTTTGGCTGCAATAGAGATTATGAATTATCTTTCCTACTTGCCCTGGGCAAGAAAGTCCCTCTTCTGCCTCCAAAATGTTATATTTCGATCATATCTGCTTTAAAGGTGAGTAGAGTTCCTTTCCTTTCTACAGGGTGGTGCAGACGTAGCGTTTGAGGCTGGTAATACTCTGGCCCTAAGTTCGAAACTGGTTCGGAGCAGGCTTAGCTTTCATTTTCTCATGTTGTTATCCATTAAACTGGACAAGTAATTGGGGGTCTATGATTTCCTATAGGTCTACCTGATTATTCAGCCATTGCCTGGATATTACTGAGTTTACGGTATTGGAGAGGGGGAATGAGTCCTAACTATACAGTAAATATATAGTTAGGTTCTAGTACTCTCACTGTCCCTTGCCTTTGCCATTCATTAAAGACCTTTAACCCTTTTTGGCATTACATTATCTCTCCTACTTAATTAATAGTTTAGAAATTATCACAAAATCAGTCTGGAAATTATAATTCTTGAACCGCTTAAAAACATGGGCAAGACAGGAAATTCCAGCTTTTGAATTAAAATACAAAACAGCTGATTCCAGTTCTTGAATACAAAAAAACAAGGCAGCAGATTCCAGTTTTTGAACACTGCTACAAGACAGCAAATTCTAGGTCAGGGACATATAAAGCAGAAAGCAGAATCCATTTCGCGAGGTAAGATTCCAAGCTCGAATACACGAAGCAGACAGGAAAACCAGCCTTTGAGCGAATAAAGCAGACACACTATCCAAACCCCCCAAAAAATAATTTATCGGGAATTAACAGTTACCTCTATGGGAGAAGCTGTCTCTATACACTCTTTCCAACGGATATACTCGAAACATGGTGTTTTTAAGACTTGTGTAAATTATGCAACTTTCTCTGATGCTGCTACGCTTGTATAAAAAAAAAATTCCAGATCTTGAACGCATGCAACATACCCTATATTAAACCCCCCAAAAATCATTTCTCACGATGTCCGTTACCTCTATAGGAGAAACTCTCTCTATACACTCTTTCCAACGGAGATACTTAAAGCATGGCGTATTAAGGAAATTTCAACTCTCGAACCCATACAGTAGAGCAAAGAGTCCAATGACAATATAATAAACGAGAGATAGATCATTTTTATCTGATACAAGAGAAAAACACTCCTTCACAGCTTGAACCCTGCAAATACGACTTCGATCCGTAGTGCATGTCGTTAAGAAGAGCATAAAGCTTTAATCTCTCCATTTCAAGCTGGTTTGTCTATTTATATACAAGAAACATATTCCCCCTTATAAGGGAAGCGGCTGAGTCAAAGCAAAATACCTTGACTATGAGGGATAAAAATATCGAGGTGGGATTTACCCATCCCCTCACTCCACCACGACTTATATCCATCCGTATACACTGGGACTAATTAATATGAGTAAAAAACACGGATATATATATATATATACATGTGTGTGTGTGTGCGTGCGTGCGAGCGAGCGAGCGAGCGTGTGTGTGATTACCTAATTGTGTTTACGGGAAAGAGCCCAAAGCTCGTATCTTCCCGTCTCCTCATCGGTTCCATTTTTAGACTTAGTGATACTTATCATACCTGTCCTTAAAACTATGGATTGAGATACCATTAACTACCTCCTCGCTTAGCCAATTCCAATTATCAACTACTCTTACACTGAAAAAGTATTTCCTTACATCCTGCAAACAAGTTTTCTTACGAAGCTTCAAACTATGACCTCTAGTTCTAGATCCAGCCATATCGAAATATCGATCCCTATCCACTCTATCATAACCATGAAGGAATTTAAAGACTGTCACCATATCCCCCCTTACTCTTCTAGCTTCGAGTGATGGCAAGTCTAATTCCCTCAGCCTCTCATCATAACCGAGATTGCGTATTTCTGGCACCAGTTTCGTGGCATGTCTTTGAACTTTTTCAAGCTTAGCTATGTGCTTTTTCAAGTGCGGATTCCAAAAGGGGGCTGCATATTCGAGTTTTGGCCTCACATAGGTTACATAAATATTTCTGAACATTTCCTTGTCCATGTGCCTGAAGGCTACCCTTACATTTGATAAGAATGCATATGCTGCCCTTACTACGCCATTTATATGTATTTCTGGAGACAAATCTGCCAGTATGTTTACTCCTAGATCTCTCTCATTTTCTGTCTCTTGAAGTTGTACTCCAGCCACCGAGTAGTCAAGCTTGGGCCTTCTTGCACTTGTACCCATTCTCATTACCTTACATTTTGAGGTATTGAATTTCATTAGCCACTTTTCTGACCACTCATGCAGATTATTTAGATCCTCCTGAAGTTCTCTACCATTGTTCTCGTTTTTTACTTTCTTCACAATCTTTGCATCATCTGCAAACATATTCATGAATGAATTTACAGACTCTGGTAGGTCATTTACATATACAAGGAACAAAAGTGGCCCTAAAACTGAACCCTGTGGAACTCCACTACTAACTCTTCTCCATTCAGACACTGAGTGTCTTACTCTAACCCTCTGTTCCCTTCCTTCTAAGTAAGTTTTTATCCATTCCAAGACATTTCCACCTATTCTAGCCATTGATTGCAGCTTCCTAATAAGTCTCCCATGTGGAACAGTGTCAAACGCTTTCTGGAAGTCTAGGAATATGCAATCTGCCCAGCCCTCTCTTTCCTGTAAGATTTGGCTTACCTCATCATAAAATTCTAATAAGTTTGTTACTGTTGATCTTCCTTCTCTGAAGCCATGTTGCCTCACTGACAAAAAGTTGAAGGATTCCAAGTGAAGAGAGATATGTTTCCTTAGTAGTTTCTCCATAAGTTTGCAAACTATGCTGGTCAAGGAAACTGGTCTATAGTTCAGAGCCGTATCCCTCCTTCCCTTTTTGAAGATAGGTATCACATTTGCTTGTTTCCAGCATCTTGGAATCTCCCCCGACTCCAGTGACTCCTTAAATATGATACTTAGTGCCACTGATATTGTGTTTGCGCATTTTTTAAGCACATGAGGGGATATATCATCAGGACCTGTAGCTTTATGAACATCTAAATCCATCAGCGCTTTGCATACCTCTGTGGCTGTAAGGTTGATGTTCTCTAATACCGGCCCTTGAGCTTCTATCACTGCAATCTGAGGGGGTGGGGTATTTTCTACTGTAAATACTGACTGAAACTCCTTGTTCAATTCTTTGCAGATCTCTTCGTCCGTCTCAGTGATGCTTCCATCCGCTCTCTTTAGCCTTAAAACCTGTTCTTTTACCTTCAGTTTTCCTCTGATAAAGCTGTGGAAAAGCTTGGGATTTTCTTTAGCCTTCCTGGTGATGTCCCTCTCATAATCTCTCTCTGCCTCTCTCCTTTTACTTAGGTAGTCATTTCTTGCTCTTTTGTAGGTTTGCCAGGCATTTATGTTTTTTCTCCTCCTATACCTTTTCCAGCATTTGTCTCTCCACTCCTTAGCTCTTTTACACCCATTATCGAACCATTTCTCTCTGGCATGAATTACACCTACTTTGGTGACAGGTATGCAGCAATCTACTATCTTCCCATATTTCTCACAAAAGATGTCATACATTTCTTGTACAGATTTGTTGTAAAATAAGGTTCTCCAGTCAATAACTGCAAAAAGCTCATTCATTTTGATGTAATCTCCTTTCGGATAGTTCCTCCTCATGTCCTCAGTGCCTCTACTCTCAGGAAGGATGTCTTCAATGATATACTCCATCAACAACACACAGTGGTCACTCTTTCCAATTGGTGGTTCATACTCAATATTTTCAATATCCAACACATTATCTGTGAACACCAGATCAAGTAGTGATGGCTCATCCCCACCCCTGGCTCTTGTTGGTTCCATTACATGTTGGTGTAAGAAATTCCCTTGTACGCAATCTAGGAATCTTGCCCCAAATGAGTCCTCACCACTGTGTGGGTCAAGATTTATCCAATCTATCTCTTTATGATTAAAGTCTCCCATAATCAAAATCCTACATTTTTTCTCCCGCGCCATGTTAACAACTGAGTTTATGACTTCAATCGTACCTATATGACTTTCCTCATAAATTTCAAGCCTATTTTGGTTCCTTGGTGGGTTGTATACAACAGTTATTATAATGCTCTCTGACCCAGTATTTATGCGAGCAACAAGAAATTCCCTGAACTCACTTTCTATAGCCAAGTTTATTTCTTCAACTTGAATCCTCTCACTTATGAGCAGTGCTATCCCTCCACCAGTCCTCTCAGATCTTTCGACCCTTAGTATTCTGAAACCCTTAGGAAAAACTGTGACACTGTTTATGTCCTCACTCAACTTAGTCTCTGTAATTGCTACTATATCTGCCTTACTGTTGTGAATCCTATCTTTTAATTCTACTGCCTTACCAGCTAATCCATCAGCATTTGTGTATAACAATCTTAATGAGGCCCCATCCCCTGATCTTTTGTCATTATCTTCTTTATCTCCCCTTTGTCTGGAAGTATTCTGTAACGAAAATTTTTCTTCTCTTCTTCATTTCTTTCATCATTTAACCTTCTTGCCTCTTGCAACAAGTTTTTTATCTTTCCCATCTCTTCCTGTGTTCTGTATCGTCTAATGAACACTTCTTTGCATTCTTGAAGGTCTTTTAGACTTTTTTTTCTCAACAATATTTCCCTACATGTCTCCCCTCTCTCAAAGGTTACTTTTGTTGGTCTCGGCTTTCCTTCCCTTGAATATTTACCTAGTTGGTGTATGTTTACAATATCCTCAGGACCACATACTACTCCAAGCTTTCTTATCAGGTCTACAACGTTAGCTTTATTTTCTTCAAGTCTCCCCTGCCATGTTGGCTCCTGGGATTCACTTATGCCTGAGATTACCACTATCTTCTCCTAATCAAGTGCCTGTCTGATGAGTGGGTTTGCCCTTTCCATCACAACGTCTTTCATTTTTTCGATTACTGTCTCTTTATAGTCAACTGTTTGTATGTTTTCCAGTGCCACCACCTTTACAGCCTCTTTTACTGCCACATTCCCCTTTAGTGCATCAGCAAAGGACGTTTTCATGGCATCATTTTCCATATTCAGCTCCTGGAACTCTTTTCTGAACTGTTCAATGTTTTCCTTAATCTGAACATTCCAAGCAGCAATCTCGTCTCTCTCAGAAGAGAGCAGTGAACTAACATCTAATTCCTTTAGGTTGTCATTTAGCTGTTTGTTTTTATCTTCTTGTTTAGAAATTCTAGATTCTAGTTGACTCTTTTCCCCTTCCAGCTTCTTTATTCTTTTTTCTAGTTCCTTTCTCTCCTGCCCTTGTGCTTTATTTGCTTCCTCCAAAGATCTTATTTGTTCTCTGAGTGTTTCATTCTCTTTCATTTCTCCATCCATATTCCGAATTTTATCATCAAGGCTTGTAACCATTTCCTCTAACTTCTTGATTCTCTGTTTAAGTCCTCTGATGACTACCCCTTCTCCCGACCCATGGGTGGGAGAGGTTTGGGACAGAGATGGCTTCATTTTATGTGTGTGTGTGTGTGTGTGTGTGTGTGTGTGTGTGTGTGTGTGTGTGTGTGTGTGTGTGTGCGTGCGTGCGAGCGAGCGCATGTGTGTGATTACCTAATTGTGATTACCTAATTGTGTTTACGGGAAAGAGCCCAAAGCTCGTATCTTCCCGTCTCCTGATCGGTTCCATTTTTAGACTTAGTGATACTTATCATACCTGTCCTTAAAACTATGGATTGAGATACCATTAACTACCTCCTCGCTTAGCCAATTCCAATTATCAACTACTCTTACACTGAAAAAGTATTTCCTTACATCCTGCAAACAAGTTTTCTTACGAAGCTTCAAACTATGACCTCTAGTTCTAGAGCCAGCCATATCGAAATATCGATCCTTATCCACTCTATCATAACCATGAAGGAATTTAAAGACTGTCACCATATCCCCCCTTACTCTTCTAGCTTCGAGTGATGGCAAGTCTAATTCCCTCAGCCTCTCATCATAACCGAGATTGCGTATTTCTGGCACCAGTTTCGTGGCATGTCTTTGAACTTTTTCAAGCTTAGCTATGTGCTTTTTCAAGTGCGGATTCCAAAAGGGGGCTGCATATTCGAGTTTTGGCCTCACATAGGTTACATAAATATTTCTGAACATTTCCTTGTCCATGTGCCTGAAGGCTACCCTTACATTTGATAAGAATGCATATGCTGCCCTTACTACGCCATTTATATGTATTTCTGGAGACAAATCTGCCAGTATGTTTACTCCTAGATCTCTCTCATTTTCTGTCTCTTGAAGTTGTACTCCAGCCACCTAGTAGTCAAGCTTGGGCCTTCTTGCACTTGTACTCATTCTCATTACCTTACATTTTGAGGTATTGAATTTCATTAGCCACTTTTCTGACCACTCATGCAGATTATTTAGATCCTCCTGAAGTTCTCTACCATTGTTCTCGTTTTTTACTTTCTTCACAATCTTTGCATCATCTGCAAATATATTCATGAATGAATTTACAGACTCTGGTAGGTCATTTACATATACAAGGAACAAAAGTGGCCCTAAAACTGAACCCTGTGGAACTCCACTACTAACTCTTCTCCATTCAGACACTGAGTGTCTTACTCTAACCCTCTGTTCCCTTCCTTCTAAGTAAGTTTTTATCCATTCCAAGACATTTCCACCTATTCTAGCCATTGATTGCAGCTTCCTAATAAGTCTCCCATGTGGAACAGTGTCAAACGCTTTCTGGAAGTCTAGGAATATGCAATCTGCCCAGCCCTCTCTTTCCTGTAAGATTTGGCTTACCTCATCATAAAAGTCTAATAAGTTTGTTACTGTTGATCTTCCTTCTCTGAAGCCATGTTGCCTCACTGACAAAAAGTTGAAGGATTCCAAGTGAAGAGAGATATGTTTCCTTAGTAGTTTCTCCATAAGTTTGCAAACTATGCTGGTCAAGGAAACTGGTCTATAGTTCAGAGCCGTATCCCTCCTTCCCTTTTTGAAGATAGGTATCACATTTGCTTGTTTCCAGCATCTTGGAATCTTCCCCGACTCCAGTGACTCCTTAAATATGATACTTAGTGCCACTGATATTGTGTTTGCGCATTTTTTAAGCACATGAGGGGATATGTCATCAGGACCTGTAGCTTTATGAACATCTAAATCCATCAGCGCTTTGCATACCTCTGTGGCTGTAAGGTTGATGTTCTCTGATGCCGGCCCTTGAGCTTCTATCACTGCAATCTGAGGGGGTGGGGTATTTTCTACTGTAAATACTGACTGAAACTCCTTGTTCAATTCTTTGCAGATCTCTTCGTCCGTCTCAGTGATGCTTCCATCCGCTCTCTTTAGCCTTAAAACCTGTTCTTTTACCTTCAGTTTTCCTCTGATAAAGCTGTGGAAAAGCTTGGGATTTTCTTTAGCCTTCCTGGTGATGTCCCTCTCATAATCTCTCTCTGCCTCTCTCCTGCTGGCTAGTACAGTGGTAACGCGCTGGCTTCGCATTCACGAGGTCGAAAGATCGGTCCCCGTCCAAGACCGAGAGTTTAAGCTGTTTACTGGCAGGAACTGCTGTGGGTGGACATCACAGTGGGGGGTTGGGGCGTGTCCTGGCTGACGAATACCCATTGTAAAATGGAAATAAAGTTTAAAAAAAAAAAAAAAATTTTACTTAGGTAGTCATTTCTTGCTCTTTTGTAGGTTTGCCAGGCATTTATGTTTTTTCTCCTCCTATACCTTTTCCAGCATTTGTCTCTCCACTCCTTAGCTCTTTTACACCCATTATCGAACCATTTCTCTCTGGCATGAATTACACCTACTTTGGTGACAGGTATGCAGCAATCTACTATCTTCCCATATTTCTCACAAAAGATGTCATACATTTCTTGTACAGATTTGTTGTAAAATAAGGTTCTCCAGTCAATAACTGCAAAAAGCTCATTCATTTTGGTGTAATCTCCTTTCGGATAGTTCCTCCTCATGTCCTCAGTGCCTCTACTCTCAGGAAGAATGTCTTCAATGATATACTCCATCAACAACACACAGTGGTCACTCTTTCCAATTGGTGGTTCATACTCAATATTTTCAATATCCAACACATTATCTGTGAACACTAGATCAAGTAGTGATGGCTCATCCCCACCCCTGGCTCTTGTTGGTTCCATTACATGTTGGTGTAGGAAATTCCCTTGTACGCAATCTAGGAATCTTGCCCCAAATGAGTCCTCACCACTGTGTGGGTCAAGATTTATCCAATCTATCTCTTTATGATTAAAGTCTCCCATAATCAAAATCCTACATTTTTTCTCCCATGCCATGTTAACAACTGAGTTTATGACTTCAATAGTACCTATATGACTTTCCTCATAAATTTCAAGCCTATTTTGGTTCCTTGGTGGGTTGTATACAACAGTTATTATAATGCTCTCTGACCCAGTATTTATGCGAGCAACAAGAAATTCCCTGAACTCACTTTCTCTAGCCAAGTTTATTTCTTCAACTTGAATCCTCTCACTTATGAGCAGTGCTATCCCTCCACCAGTCCTCTCAGATCTTTCGACCCTTAGTATTCTGAAGCCCTTAGGAAAAACTGTGACACTGTTTATGTCCTCACTCAACTTAGTCTCTGTAATTGCTACTATATCTGCCTTACTGTTGTGAATCCTGTCTTTTAATTCTACTGCCTTACCAGCTAATCCATCAGCATTTGTGTATAACAATCTTAATGAGGCCCCATCCCCTGATCTTCTGTCATTATCTTCTTTATCTCCCCTTTGTCTGGAAGTATTCTGTAACGAAAATTTTTCTTCTCTTCTTCATTTCTTTCATCATTTAACCTTCTTGCCTCTTGCAACAAGTTTTTGATCTTTCCCATCTCTTCCTGTGTTCTGTATCGTCTAATGAACACTTCTTTGCATTCTTGAAGGTCTTTTAGACTTTTTTTTCTCAACAATATTTCCCTACATGTTTCCCCTCTCTCAAAGGTTACTTTTGTTGGTCTCGGCTTTCCTTCCCTCGAATATTTACCTAGTTGGTGTATGTTTACAATATCCTCAGGACCACATACTACTCCAAGCTTTCTTATCAGGTCTACAACGCTAGCTTTATTTTCTTCAAGTCTCCCCTGCCATGTTGGCTCCTGGGATTCACTTATGCCTGAGATTACCACTGTCTTCTCCTTATCAAGTGCCTGTCTGATGAGTGGGTTTGCCCTTTCCATCACAACGTCTTTCATTTTTTCGATTACTGTCTCTTTATAGTCAACTGTTTGTATGTTTTCCAGTGCCACCACCTTTACAGCCTCTTTTACTGCCACATTTCCCTTTAGTGCATCAGCAAAGGACGTTTTCATGGCATCATTTTCCATATTCAGCTCCTGGAACTCTTTTCTGAACTGTTCAATGTTTTCCTTAATCTGAACATTCCAAGCAGCAATCTCGTCTCTCTCAGAAGAGAGCAGTGAACTAACATCTAATTCCTTTAGGTTGTCATTCAGCTGTTTGTTTTTATCTTCTTGTTTAGAAATTCTAGATTCTAGTTAACTCTTTTCCCCTTCCAGCTTCTTTATTCTTTTTTCTAGTTCCTTTCTCTCCTGCCCTTGTGCTTTATTTGCTTCCTCCAAAGATCTTATTTGTTCTCTGAGTGTTTCATTCTCTTTCATTTCTCCATCCATATTCCGAATTTTATCATCAAGGCTTATAACCATTTCCTCTAACTTCTTGATTCTCTGTTTAAGTCCTCTGATGACTACCCCTTCTCCCGACCCATGGGTGGGAGAGGTTTGGGACAGAGATGGCTTCATTTTTATGATCTCCCTCTCACAGAATATAGAAAGAAGACGAGAAAGAGGAAAAGAAAAGAAAAGAAAAGAGAAAAACTTCTAATTCAGCTTCACACAGAATTTTTATATCTCCATATAAGTGCTATTTAGTGACTCAGTTTGTCTCCTTTCTGGTAACACACATCTTAACTTAAAAACTTGACCATGGTAATTTAAGTATAAAAAGAAAAAGAAAAACAAAAGTCAAACCTGAAGGAAAATTCGAATTTGTGTTTGAGGTGGCACCCACCTGTTTCTGTTATATATTCTTCCTAACTGATAAACTGACTTGCTAACCAAGATATGTTTTCACGGGATTAGACTTTACATTTAACTCAATATATATACAAAATAACAAAATAGTAAAAGAGAAAGCTAAAAGAAAAGCAAAAAAAATGAAGTGTGTGTGTGTGTGTGTGTGTGTGTGTGTGTGTGTGTGTGTGTGTGTGTGTGTGTGTGTGTGTGTGTGTGTGTGTATGTGTGTGTGTGTGAATTTGACCTAGCGCCTTGTATGGTCTGATATGGGCTTCTTGTGAAGAGGGACTGCTAGCATCATTAAATTTAATTGTCCGGAATAAATATAAATTCCATATATCATTCCAGGAGGGAATATGGTGTTCCAGAACTTGCTCCTTTTTTATACTTCGGCTTCTTCCTGGAAAGCTGTATTTATATATTCCATATATACCATTTCTATTTTCCAGTGTGATTAAGGAATCCATTTTTTATTTTCATTCTTGAGATATGAAGGATTGCTGGAAAAAATATATATACGATTGATTCGTTATTATTATTTTTTTATTGTTATTATTATTATAATTATTATTATTATTATTATTATTATTATTATTATTATTATTATTATTAAATCCTCTTATATGAGGAGGGTGGTTGAGTCAAAGCACAATACTTTGACTCTCTGTGGGAAGAAAATACAGAGGCGGGGGATTCCCATTCCCCTCGCTCCACCCCATGTAGTTAACTTTTACGATTCGCAGGGGAACACGGAGGAAATATCCTTGCCCCACTCCCTCAGGGGGAATAATAATAATAATAATAATAATAATAATAATAATAATAATAATAATAATAATAATAATAATAATAAAAATAATAATGATAATAATGATAATAATAATAATAATAATAATAATAATAATAATAATAATAATAATAAAAATAATAATAATAATACTAATACTACTACTTCTACTACTACTACTGCTACAACTACTACTACTACTAATAATGATAATTATAATTATCTCTATCATTATTATCAGGATCATCACCATTATTATTAACAATATATGACAAGGCAATTAGTAGAGTAGGCTCTGATGATTGTTCTAGTATGTACCTCCAGCTAAGAATGTACATTTCTAAATGTACATTTCGTGTTATCCTTCCAGGGGTACATAGACTTCAGGTCAAGAAACCATCTAAGAAAATGAGTATTCTACATCGTCTATAGAAAAGCGAACTTTTATGAATGAAACCTCAAGAATTTATGCAAACAAAACGCTAATAATCATCTGTTACCACTAACAAAGGGGGAAAAAAAGTGAAAATGGAAAAAAATGTTTTTTTTTCCTGTTTAATATCGCGCATCGCCTCAGGACTGAATATATTTGGCTTTCATCTGGTAAGATAAACATTCGTGTGACGCCGTCAAGACGTGGTTGACAAAAATGATGATGATGATGATCATAATGATGATGGTGATGATGATGATGATGATGATAGAAATGAGGATAATTGGGAAGATAGTTATATAAGTGATAATGGTGATTATGAATATTCGTTTGACGCCGTCAAGACGTGGTTGACAAAAATGATGATGATGATGATCATAATGATGATGGTGATGATGATGATGATGATAGAAATGAGGATAATTAGGAAGATAGTTATATAAGTGAGTGATAATGGTTATTATAAATATTCGTTTGACGCCGTCAAGACGTGGTTGACAAAAATGATGATGATGATGATCATAATGATGATGGTGATGATGATGATGATGATAGAAATGAGGATAATTAGGAAGATAGTTATATAAGTGATAGTGGTGATTATAAATATTCGTTTGACGCCGTCAAGACGTGGTTGACAAAAATGATCATGATGATCATAATGATGATGGTGATGATGATCATAATGATGATGATAGAAATGATGATGATGATAATAAGGAAGATAGTTATATAAGTGATAATGGCATTTATAAATAGGAGAGCTATGAAAAAGATAGTGATTCTGATAGCTATGGAAGAGATAATGATGATTAAGATAGTTATGACGATGATGATGATAATTCAAATCCGTTACGAAGAGGGACGAGACAGGACTGACGAAAGACAGAGTGATTTTGACAGTAATAATGATGATGATGATGACGGATAAGATAGTTATAAAAGTGATTATGAATATCATAGTTAAGAAGAAGAAGAAGAAGAAGAAGAAGAAGAAGAAGAAGAAGAAGAAGAAGAAGAAGAAGAAGAATGAAGTGTGTGTGTGCGTGTGTGTGTGTATTTGTATGTGTACGTGTGTGTCTCTGTGTGTGTATGTATTTCTATATTCTATCAAATTTACCCCCGGTCTTCTTTCAATACCTTCAGAACAAACGAAGAAGAAGAAGAAGAAGAAGAAGAAGAAGAAGAAGAAGAAGAAGAAGAAGAAGAAGAAGAAGAAGAAGAAGAAGAAGAAGAGTCAATAAGTGTTTGTGTGTGTGTATGTGTGTGTGTGTATGTGTGTGTGTGTGTGTGTGGATTATCGTAGAATTAATTGCTATAAGCGGCACTGCCACAGATAAAGAGAGGCAGCTCCTAATTTTTTTTTTTTACTTATATAGCGTGAGAGTTGCCTGTGTCAGTATCTTGTGTACAGGGATCATGTTTTGGCTAAGAGTTTTATACCTAGCCATTTTATGGCTAAGCGCTCTAGACTTAGTCATAAAATGGATAAACGTAGAGCCCCCATACTTGGATAAATAATAATAATAATAATAATAATAATAATAATAATAATAATAATCAATAATATTATTATCTTTATCAGTATTTGTTGTTACAATTTTGCATTACCATTATTATTATCATTATTATTATTATTATTATTATTATTATTATTATTATTATTATTATTATTATTATTATTATTATTATTATTTACAAAATCGTTAAGGTAAGTGTTCTAAGAAATTAAATTCAAGTAGATGTACACACTTGCATTCACACACACGCACGCACGCACACGCACACACACAGTAATATGTTTACATGAAGACAGAACACTACATACACTATTCATTTAATCTCAAATAAATTTTTATTTAGGAATAAAGAATTGATATATCATAGGCGTGCGTCAAATCATTAATATATCATAGACGTGCGTCATGGAACTAGCATCAAGAGAGAGAGAGAGAGAGAGAGAGAGAGAGAGAGAGAGAGAGAGAGAGAGAGAGAGAGAGAGAGAGAGAGAGAGAGAGAGAGAGAGATTAATACACATACACGATTGCTCTATAATTAAAAATACTGACATGTGTAACTTCATGTAATCTATGAACAACGAAGAAAGGAATAGGATATATATATATATATATATATATATATATATATATATATATATATATATATATATATATATATATATATATATATATATATATATTTGTATGCGTGTGTGTGTGTGTGTGTGTGTGTTTATATGTGTGCGCACCAAGTCATGAAATACTTTATATGAGAGATAATATTACCGGAGCCAATCTCTCGACTTTAAAGCAATGCCGATAAAACCGAGGTTCTCAATGTATCCTAATGAACAAACCCTTTCTCCTTCGACTTTGGTACAACCCCCTTCTTCTGTGGACCCCCAAAAGTTGCACACGGCCCACAGGTTGAAAGCTTATATCTTAAAACTGTGATTTCAGGGCTTTTTGTGCTCAAAGACAAAGAAGCGAGTGAAAGAGGGGAGAGAGATATGAGATTGGAGTAAACAAAGAAATAGAGAAAAAGAGGGGAATTGTTTGGTATTTGAGGAGAGAGAGAGAGAGAGAGAGAGAGAGAGAGAGAGAGAGAGAGAGAGAGAGAGAGAGAGAGAGAGAGAGAGAGAGAGAGAGAGAGAGAGAGAGAGAATGCTAGAAATCTGGCAGAAAATGGAATAAGAGACGAGACATTTTGGAACAATAAAAAAAATGAGTACAAATGGATTTACAATGATTCTGAAGCCAAAGGGGAAAAGTGTGCGTGCGTGTGTGTGTATGTGTGTGTGTGTGTGTGTGTATGTGGGTGTGACAGAGAGAGAAAGATAAGTAATTATATAGATAGATGGCTGGAAAGATAGATAGACAGATAGACAGACAGACAGAAAAACAGATAGATAGATAAGTAGATAGATAGATAGATAGATAGAGGAAAATAGGTAAATAATTAGACAGATAAATGGCTGGAAAGATAGATAAACAGATAGACAGACAGACAGACAAACAGATAGATAGATAAATAGATAGATAGATAGATAGATAGATAGATAGATAGAGATGAAAATAGGTAATAATAAATAAAGTAAATTAATCAATAAATTAATATATAAGTAAAATAACTTTAGGCACAGCTACAGATGAACAGACACAGATAAATAACGGATAATCCCGAAAAGCAAATGATTAAATTTGTGTTATTCTTAACGTCCTTCGAGAATCATACACTCACTGTCACCTTAGCGTGTATAGCGAGTACATAATCCGTACTGAGATTATAGTCGAAGAGAATCCTTATTAGTTTGGAAACGCTTGAGAATTTTTTTTTTTTAAGTTATATGAAACTTGTCTTTAATATTTACATACACTGGTGTAGTCAGGTAAGCTGCTGAGTTGGTCAGTATTTAGATAGTGTCTAATGACACTTAAGAAAGAATTCTGATTGTATTGCTCTTGCGTCATGATTTTCAGTATTATAAGTAAATAAAAGTAATTCTAAGTAATTAAAGTTGTCAATCCGGTGAGAAATGTCTGGAGAAGAGACCTGCCATGTCCCACCAACATATGACTAAAAGTATTGTGCGAAGCTGTAGCGACTGGGGCTGGTAATACGCTGACTGCAAGTTCGACCCAAGCCTGGGGTTGGACTGGCTGTCACTGTCTCATATCACCATCGATTAAATAGGGAAATTTATAAGGGAGTCGGTGATTTCCTATAGGTCTACCTGATTATTCAGACAGTGCTTGGAGATCACTGGGTCTACGTTATTGGAGAGGGGGCTTGGGTCTCGGCTATATGGTAGATATTTAGTCAAGTTCTAGTATTATCACCGTCCCTTGCCTCTGCCTTGCCTTACAGATCTTTAACCTCTGACCTTTTATTTTTTCCAGGTGGAGTCTGCGACCTCCTGAGGGGGATTGAAGTCCCCTTATATGCCTTCGCAGGGAGCCACGCCACTCTCAGTTGCTCCTATGACCTCAGAGCCACCAGACTGTACTCCCTCAAATGGTACCACAATGGCACTGAATTCTATCGCTATGTCCCAACAGAGCGAAATCAACCTATTAATATTAAACCATCGCATAAATTCTCCGTCACGGTGAGTTCCATAGAAATATTACCGTCCCGAGGTCGCATTTTTAATATCTTTGATAGATTAGTAACCCCCAGAACCCCATGTAAAGATAATTGACACCGGATATTGTTAGGTTAGGTTAGGTTAAGTTAGGTTGGGTTGCTTAGGGTAGGTTAGGTTGAGTTAACTTACGTAAAGTTAGGTGAGGTCAGGTCAGCTCACTTGTCTTTTAAATATGAACAAACCTTGAACACCCTGAGGTTACTCTACTTTACAAGATATCACATATAAAATTGAGGAAATATATATAACATTATAAAGATGAATATTCCTTATGGGGATGGGCAAGAATACCTTCTCCGTGTCCCCCTACGTGTCTCGCAACTCAATTAAAAGGGGCGGAGAAATAGACTGGGAATCTCCTCCTTTGTAATTCCTTATAATGGTAGATAGACAGATAGAAAGATAGATAGATATCACTGTTTTTCTGTTTAGGTGAGGCACAGAGACTATATTGAATAACAAAGTTGCATAATGTAAATAGCAACACCTCCTTGGTTATATTTCAACGTGCTAGAAAGTGCAAGAAATCCCTCTGGCCCGCGTCACCTATACACCATCCCTTCTACACTGATAGAGACAAAGAGGCTGGCAATCCCTCCTACTCTGAATCTTATCATTTCTACCACAAAGGAACAGGCACAAGAGACTAGGATACTCAAGGTGCCCTGAAACTCGTCTATTTAAGTTTGTGTTACAATTGTGGCCACCTTATTCGTATTCAAAGGCATAAGGAGTCCCTTGAGAATACTGTAAATGACTGTATGTCTAGTAGTGTTGTTTTAATGTGTCACTATTATTCATATTGCAAATGGGATCGGCATACACAGATTGGAGCTGGAGAATTGAGGTTAGATGCCCTTCCTAGCGTCCCAATATGGGCACGAACTCTGGTCTGTCACTCCCTGTGTCATATACCCAAACCACTGTGCTACAGATGTCCCCATACATATAAAATAGCCACTCTCAAGTAGGCTTTTCAGCCTGTCTGTGGGATCAATCCGACAAGTGATCCTGCAAAAAGTTTGGTTGGGAAATTGAGACTGAAGATATATATATATATATATATATATATATATATATATATATATATATATATATATTATATATATATATATATATATATATATATATATATATATATATATATATATATATATATATATTATATATATATATATATATATATATATATATATATATATATATATATATATATATATATACTCCTTCAATAAAGAAATTAACCTACAGCATATACAACTCTCTCTCTCTCTCTCTCTCTCTCTCTCTCTCTCTCTCTCTCTCTCTCTCTCTCTCTCTCTCTCTCTCCTAGTGCTAATCAGAACGGATACCCCAATCCTTCTTGGCAACGAGAATAATAATATCAAGTTGCATCAAGGGAGGGTTGAAGAATTTCTCACTCCTAAAGGAGGAGGACTTCTTACCAATTCTCTCTTTCCTCATTATTTTTCCTTACTATCCATACTATAGAGTTCTTGCTTTCCGAAGGAGGAGGAAGAAAAAGGAGGAGGAATCATTACCCATTCACCCTTTACCTCTCTCTCCTCTTTGTCTTCCCTTACTATAGACTTCTTGCTTTCCGAAGGAGGAGAAGGAGGAGGAGGAGGAGGAGAAGAAGGGGGAGGAGGAGGAGGAGGAGGAGATTTTATTCCTAAAGAATAAGGAGGAGGAGGAGTCCTTACTCCTTGAGGAGGAAGAAGAAGAGAAGTATGAAAAGGAGGAGAAGGAAGAGGAGGAGGAGGAGGAGGAGGAGGAATAGTTCTTGCCTCCTGAAGCGAGAAATAACCCTTGTACTAAGGCCTTCCCAAGATTAATCAGGACAAATGTCTTCTCTGAATGTCTGTCTGTAGGTGTGTCTGTACGTACTAGACTACGCGTATTTAGTTTGTCTCTCTCTTGGCTTTTGTGTCTAGAGTATGCATCTGTGTGTGTGTGTGTGTGTGTGTGTGTGTGTGTGTGTGTGTGTGTGTGTGTGTGTGTGTGTGTGTGTGTGTGTGTGTGTGTGTACTCAAAGATTTGTGGTTAACATTTATGCTTAAATGCGTTTTGTTGTTATTGATTTTTTCTTGGTATTTGCGAATTACTGCATGGAGTTACTTGTTGTTTGGCTGTTTGTGTTTGCACGAATATGGTTTTACTTATTTAAATGTTTATCTTCATGTCTGTTTGACTGAATGCATTTAATTAGTTGTCTGGAATTGCTCACATTCGGTGTGTGATCCAAATGTTTGTCTGTTTGTGTTTGACTGTATGCATTGACCTCATTGTTTAGCTGTTTGGATTTGCATTTATCTGGTTCGTCATTTATATGTTTGACTGGGTGTTTGTGCTTGACTGCATGCATCTGATTTATTTTTTGGCTGTTTGGATTATATATAAATACTTGTGTGGGTGTATGTGTTTGACTACATGTAGTTTGCTACTGTTTGTCTGTTTGTTCACTGTTTTCCTATCTAGCACTGTTTATGTGTCTGTGATTAATTTTGCATTTATGTGATTAATTTCTCCTAAGCTTGGTTGCATTAAAAGCAGCGAGTTTAAAGGAGAAAGTTATCTAGATAATCTCTCTCTCTCTCTCTCTCTCTCTCTCTCGCTCTCGCTCTCTCTCTCTCTCTCTCTCTCTCTCTCTCTCTCTCTCTCTCTCTCTCTCTCTCTCTCTCTCTCTCTCTCGTACTGTATCAATCTCTCTCTTTTTTAAATATCTCTCGTGTGTAGTACGTATAAGAATCTTTATGCAAATATGAATTCTGACTCTCTCTCTCCTCTCTCTCTCTCTCTCTCTCTCTCTCTCTCTCTCTCTCTCTCCTCTCTCTCTCTCTCTCTCTCTCTCTCTCTCCTCTCTCTCTCTCTCTCTCTCTCTCTTTATATTTCTTTCTCGTGTGTAGTACCTCAATAATCTTTATGCAAGTATGAACATTGACTCTCTCTCTCTCTCTCTCTCTCTCTCTCTCTCTCTCTCTCTCTCTCTCTCTCTCTCTCTCTCTCTCTCGTACACGTCAAATATAATATATCATATCATTTACGGATGGAGTTGAGGGGGGGGGGGTGCTAGAGGTTATATTCAAAACAACTGCATTGCAGAAAACCCTCCCACCTACCTAGCTGCATTTCTACCCACCTCCCCCATCTTTCCTAGCCTGGAAGTGCATTGGAATATTATAATGAGCTTTTGTAATGCTCGTATTAATACAACCAATCCATGTTATGATAATAATTACGTTAAATGATTATCAAAATGATTGCATATTTGAAGTCTCCTGCACATGAACATTCGAACCTGAATATTAAGGGGGGTTTACACCGTCAAACGGTTCGTCGTTCGTGGTTCGACAGACATGTGTTTGAAATGATGTTCGAACGTGTGAACGGGGTATTTTGGTTGTCGAACACGTTCCGTGTTTGACAATCAAATACCCCGTTCACACGTTCGAACATCACTTCAAACACTTGTCTGTCGAACCGCGAACGACGAACCGTTTGACCGTGTAAATCCCCCTTTATAAAGGAATCCACATACTAGTGTTCAAAATCAATTATAATACTGGATAATACATAGATAGATAGATAGATAGATAAATAGATAGAAAGATAGATAGATAGGTCTCGCTTATTCGTGTGAAGAATATGTAAGTAACAGCAGTGGGGATTGTGATTTCCTACCTCCTGCTCATCTGGAAAGGTTAATGACCATAATTAAGGAAATAGCAGGAAATGGACTGATTCAGGCAACGTTGCGAGATCTGGCATGATAACAGATACTCATTTTTAACAGGCAAGACAGGATATCTTACGACAAAAAAAAAAAAAAACATTGCGACTTGAATGAAAAGATATCACGTAAATAGAATTTCTTCTTCAGAGGGGATATTTGAAGCATGGTGTCTTGGACTTTGATGATATAGTTGAAGTCCTCTCTGATGCTGTATCAATTAGGCATTCAGAACAATATCAGACAGACTGACTGATACGTACATATATACACGTTTACGAAACAAATACAATTACAGTCATATATATATATATATATATAATATATATATATATATATATATATATATATATATATATAATATATATATATATATATATATATATATATATATATATATATATATATATATATATATATATATAGGAGAGAGAGAGAGAGAGGAGGAGAGAGAGAGAGAGACAGTAAATTCTAAAACTTAATTTCGTTGGGGGAGGACTGGCGTGTAAATTTCGAAGGGCAAACTTATTTGTTGAAAGTTCTTTTTAATTGGATAACACTCATATACAAAACCAAACAAACGCACAAACAAACAAACGCCATAGCTATATGCCTTTCGAGGTAACATTTTTTTTATTTACCATTTTGTCACAATTTATCCCCATCCAAATGGGGGGGGGGCACATTTAAGTTGGAAATGGGGGATTAAGGCTGGATGCCATTCCTAACGCCCCGCGACGTTCTACACTGAGCTACCGCTGCCCAATGTAGTATTCATGTGAAGCACATCAGCAATCTCCAGTGCTGCTGCTTAAAAGCTGTTTAACGCTGTTTAAAAGCCCTTAACTGCTGTTTGAGAGTTATTTATTATTAACAAGCTGTTATTTGCTGTTTCCAAGTACTTTGTGAAGTGCTAAAAGTCGCTTAATGCTGTTTCAAAGCTATTAAATGCTGCCATAAACTGGCCTAATGCCGGCTAAACGCTGTTTCAAAGTTCTTAATGCCGTCAGAAAGTCGTTTCATTGTGTTATTACGTCGCTAAATGCTGTTTCAAAGCCCTTAAATGTTGCTTCATACTATTCAGTGCTGCCAGAAAGTCGTCAAATTGTATTATTGCGTCGTTAAATGCTGTTTCAAAAACCTTAAACGCTGTTTCATACATTTTAATGTTATATAATGTCATAAAATGCTGGCTTAAAGTCGCTTAATGCTGGTTTCAAAGTCGCTAAATTCTGTTTCATACATGTTAGTGCTCTTACAAAGTTGCTAAGTGCTGGCTTAAAGTCGCTTAATACTGTTTCAGTTACTATATACTCTCTCAATTTGCATAAAACTTCAAAAGTCTGTTACTGTTTTCAAAGTCGCTAAATCCCCTTTTAGTTTTGAATAAAACTCTTCAAAAATCTATCACTGTTTTCAAAGTCGCTAAATTCTCTTTTAGTTTTGAATAAAACTCTTCAAAAGTCTATTACTGTTTTCAAAGTCGCTAAATCCCCTTTTAGTTTTGTATGAAACTCTTCAAAAGTCTAATACTGTTTTCAAAGTCGCTAAATCCTCTTTTAGTTTTGTATAAAACTCTTCATTAATCTATTACTGTTTTCAAAGTCGCCAAATCCTCTTTTAGTTTTGTATGAAACTCTTCAAAAGTCTATTAGTGTTTTCAAAGTCGCTATAATGACACTAACAAAACTTTGTATTGTTTTCCAAACAACATAATGATGTTGTTTTGTCTATTAATATTGTGTAAAAGTTGCTAAATCCTTTTTAAAAAGTACTTTATGTTGCTTACAAGTCCTTAAATACTGTTTTAAAAACCCTTCATGCCGCTTTATGTTTCAGAGACCTAAGCGCTTAATTAAAAAAACAAGTGATTGCATTTTAATGTTCATAAACAGAACTTTCACTAATTAACACTTCACGATACTTCATAATTCTTCAGAAATGTTTCAGTATTGTTATATAATATGCCAAAGATCTACAATGCTGGTTTAATTAATTGAAGAGTTAAGGAGGGTTTACACGGTCAAACGGTTCGTCGAACGCGGTTCGACAGACAAGTGTTTGAAGTGATGTTCGAACGTGTGAACGGGGTATTTGGTTGTCGAACGCGTTCCCCGTGTTCGACAACCAAATACCCCGTTCACACGTTCAAACATCACTTCAAACACTTGTCTATCGAACCGCGTTCGACGAACCGTTTGACCGTGTAAACCCCCCTTTAAACTTAAGATCATCTTTTATCTATATACAATGGCCTAATTCGAATGTGCATTCTTTGGCCGAGCCAAAGAATACACATTCACCTCAAGCCAAGATATACCTCAAACACTTCTTTAAGCTCCTTGGGAATACAAGGTCGCAACAATCCTCCTATCCTGTATGGGTCATCCTCATGGCAAACGGGCAAGGATCTTCTGCAGCTGGTTTACCTTCACTGCTTCATCGCATAGCAACCCCCCTAAAATCCGCCCATCGCAGTTAATTGTGCTAGCAGCTGCGAGAATACTCTTTGGCCCGCGTCATCTATACACAATCCCCCTCCACTTATTGCCATCTCTTATACTCTCTCTTCCCTGCTCCACTGACATACCGCATGCAAATTACAGTCATATGACAAAGAGAATCAGAAAAAGTTTGCCTCATTAGCCCATTACAAAAGTAAAAATCCTTAAACCATATATTCCTTTGTTTTTCAACCAAATAATCTCATTATCATTTTCTTTTTAAATCCTAAAATAATTCAACCTTTTTAAGCCAACAAAAGAGCGTCAAGGCATATTAATGAATATACAGTGATATCTGGCATTATTTGTTTTGCATAGAGCGTTATATACCGTTATTAGTTACGTACGTAGCGTTACTTAGCATTATTACCTATGTAAGTAACGCTATTTAGCGTTGTTACCTACGTGGATAGCGTTATCTGGCGTTATCAGCAATGTATTTAGCGCTATTTAGCGTTGTTAGTTACGTGTATAGCGGTATCTGGCGTTATTAGCTATATACATAGCGATATATAGAGTTAGTAGCTATGTACTTTGCGTTGTTAGGTATGTGCATAGCGCTATCTGGCGTTATTAGCTTTGTACTTCAGGTTAGTTAGCGATATAAGTAATCTGTGCAGATTATTTAGCGTTATTAGCTATGTATAACGATATATAGTTATTAGCTATTTACATAGCATTAAGTAGTGTATTATCTATGTACGATGCGCTATTTAGCGTTATTAGCTATATCCATAGCTCTATTTAGCGTTATTAGTTACGTACATAGCGTTATTTAGCTTTCTATAGAGGGTAGGCATTGAGAAAGATTAAACACGGACAATGTGTACACTACTCATGAATAATTTGAAAGTTTTATTTTCAGATGATTTAGGTCTTGGCGGAGTGTGGATTTTGGAAATTATACTCTCTCTCTCTCTCTCTCTCTCTCTCTCTCTCTCTCTCTCTCTCTCGCTCTCTCTCTCTCTCTCTCTCTCTCTTTATTTGCCTGTCTGTCTTCTGTATGTATATATGTCTGTCTGTCCGTCCGTCCATCTGTCTGTCCGTCCGCCCATTCATTCATCCATCCACCATCCATCCATCTATCTATCTATCTATCATGCATACAGAAACACAATGAGACAGAAAAAAAACACACTTACACACAAACCCAATCATAGAATGTCTCTTTCGCATATCAAACCTTAAAGGTCACGAATGTGTGGAATTGAGAAATAAAATGAAGGCAGAGCTTGTTATTCGGAATAGTCATCTTACATTTCACTGAACGAGAGAGAGAGAGAGTGAGAGAGAGATGACGAGAGAGAGAGAGGAGAGAGAGAGAGAGAGAGAGGTAGAGAGAGAGAGAGAGAGAGAGAGAGAGAGAGAGAGAGAGAATGCTACACTCCGCTAAACGAGTTAGACGGAAAACTGAGATAGATAGTTAGATAGATAAATAGATAGATAGATAGATAGATAGAGAGAGACTGAATAAGTGAAAAATACAGACGGATAGATACAAATATAGATGTATAATATATTATATATATATATATATATATATATAATATATATATATATATATATATATATATATATATATATATATATATATATATATATATATATATATATATATATATATATATATATATATATAGAGAGAGAGAGAGAGAGAGAGAGAGAGAGAGAGAGAGAGAGCGATTTCTATGACTCTAACTAGCTAAAAAACTATTTTTCCTCCAATTAAAACAAGGTGACTGAAATGACAGTCTTAGAGGAGAAAAAAAACATGCTTCATATCCTTGTAAATCTTAGTATTATTACATGCACAGGTGCCCTAGCTCCAACCTGTCTGTATCCATCCCTATTCGAATGGGGGATTAATTGTGACGCATAAAATGGTGCACGCACGCACACACACACACACACACACACACACACACACACCACACACACACACATGGGAGACTTATTAGGAAGCTGCAATCAATGGCTAGAATAGGTGGAAATGTTTTGGAATGGATAAAAAACTTACTTAGAAGGAAGGGAACAGAGGTTTAGAGTAAGACACTCAGTGTCTGAATGGAGAAGAGTTAGTAGTGGAGTTCCACAGGGTTCAGTTTTAGGGCCACTTTTGTTCCTTGTATATGTAAATGACCTACCAGAGTCTGTAAATTCATTCATGAATATGTTTGCAGATGATGCAAAGATTGTGAAGAAAGTAAAAAACGAGAACAATGGTAGAGAACTTCAGGAGGATCTAAATAATCTGCATGAGTGGTCAGAAAAGTGGCTAATGAAATTCAATACTTCAAAACGTAAGGTAATGAGAATGGGTACAAGTGCAAGAAGGCCCAAGCTTGACTACTCGGTGGCTGGAGTACAACTTCAAGAGACAGAAAATGAGAGAGATCTAGGAGTAAACATACTGGCAAATTTGTCTCCAGAAATACATATAAATGGCATAGTAAGGGCAGCATATGCATTCTTATCAAATGTAAGGGTAGCCTTCAGGCACATGGACAAGGAAATGTTCAGAAATATTTATGTAACCTATGTGAGGCCAAAACTCGAATATGCAGCCCCCTTTTGGAATCCGCACTTGAAAAAGCACATAGCTAAGCTTGAAAAAGTTCAAAGACATGCCACGAAACTGGTGCCAGAAATACGCAATCTCAGTTATGATGAGAGGCTGAGGGAATTAGACTTACCATCACTCGAAGCTAGAAGAGTGAGGGGGGATATGGTGACAGTCTTTAAATTCCTTCATGGTTATGATAGAGTGGATAGGGATCGATATTTCGATATGGCTGGCTCTAGAACTAGAGGTCATAGTTTGAAGCTTCGTAAGAAAACTTGTTTGCAGGATGTAAGGAAATACTTTTTCAGTGTAAGAGTAGTTGATAATTGGAATTGGCTAAGCGAGGAGGTAGTTAATGCTATCTCAATCCATAGTTTTAAGGACAGGTATGATAAATATCACTAAGTATAAAATGGAACCGATGAGGAGACGGGAAGATACGAGCTTTGGGCTCTTTCCCGTAAACACAATTAGGTAATCACATATTCATTCATCTTTGCTTCCCGCATACATTAATAAAAATCTATCTCTCTGTTTCATTTTCCATTTTTTTTGCGAAGTTGCTGATAATGTCTTCCATCGGAAATCTGAGTAAATCTAGCTACATAAATGTCAAAAATGGAAACAGGAACGAACGATGATAAATGTATAGAGGGAGAAATGCTGTATGTGGATACAGAAAGGTTAATGAGTGTTCATACGTGTAATCTAAGAGTACTTAGTTGGTGTTTTTAAATATTGGGCTCTGCATTTTTTAATCTCATTGATGTTATACGTGTCCCCTCGCTCCGCCCCATTTAGTAGACTTTTACGACACGCAGGGGAACACGGAGGAAGTATTCTTACCCCCCCCTCCCTCAGGGGAAATATATTTTTGTATTTTAATTATATTATTTTACTGTTCTATTAATATATATATATATATATATATATATATATATATATATATATATATATATATATATATATATATATATATATATATATATATATATATATATATATATATATATATAAAATCTGCCCATCTTGAAACACCGAACCTCTTAGGGGACTAATTCTTTCCCTCTATAAATCTGTCCAAAGAGTGATGTTAATTACCCAAGGGAAAAAATTCTTGGATGAAGTATAATGGATATTGGAAAGCGGACTCCTAAGATTAAAAAATTCCACAATCTAAAAGAGTGAACCTGAGATGTATGCCAGAGATATCCACTATATATATATATATATATATATATATATATATATATATATATATATATATATATATATATATATATATATATATATATATATATATATATATATATATATATATATATATATATATATATATATATATATAAATAAGTAAAATAAATAAATATATAAATAATAAATAAATAAATAATACAGACACACAAACACACACACATATATATTTATATTTCTATTGTTTTGTTTCTAAATCCTAAACAATCTAGCATAAGTAACAAACAGTAAGAATATATATTATAGATTGAGGAAAAGTTAGGTAGAGAGATAATCAGGAATGTATAAATTTACTAATAGGAAATAATGAGATTATTATTATTATTATTATTAT